>JAQOSZ010000300.1:422537-604003 GCA_030347455.1 Kentomonas sorsogonicus
GGGATCTCCTCTCTTCTGAGGATGGTTAATCCCCGCTCGGTATCTATGGCACTCGGTGTGCGCTCATCCCGCTTCACCAACTCCCAACGCCATCTCCTCACTGTTCCGTCTTATCCGTAGCAATGCTCGTTTTGCTCCGTTAATTATTATTGTTTATATACTTCCTCCTCCCCAGAAGGGGGCATAGCCCGTCCACTGACTCGCGTAGGACCATGTAGCTCATTTCGGGGAGAGGCCTCCCTGTGCGGACAAGCAAGAAGCTGTGCTGCGCTAGAGCCAGCACAGAAAAAAAAAAAAGCTGACTCTGAGACGTGCGGTGCCTGCTTTAGAGACGCAGACGATCCACGCGCCGCCCTCTCTCGACTGATACGTCCAGTCTTTAGTCCGACAGCGGCGAAGCACAAGCACGTCGCACACATTGATTCTTTGGCGTCCCGCGCGCGTCATTTGCCCGCTGTGAACTCAGGGAGACCCTTACCTCGCGGAGGCCTCCTCCGTCTCCAGTGCGTAATGTTAATGTGCGCCGTCTCCAAATGATGGCGAGTTACAATTCAGCACCCCGGCCGCGTCCTTTCCCCACGTAGAGAAACGCGTCTCAGCTATTCTACCGAAGGCCCACTAGTGATAGCTCCGCGCAAGTGGAGGGCTGAGCGAAGTGAGGGGAAGGGCGGCCACAAGACGGTGTTTGGGAAGGCGGGGCATATTGCATTCTCGTCACAGTACTGCACGAGGATATGCTTGTTCATCAAGGACGCTTTCCCTTTCTTCTTCTCCGTATTGTTGTACTCCTTGTCAGGAGCACTGGTGCGAGAAACACGTGCCAGCGAAGGGCTTCATCCGTCTGCTTTTTCTGAAAGCTTGCGCCAGGAAAAAACCTGAACGGAGATGTAACGTCTTGATTATTTGCACAACAAATGATTTCACCTGAAATGTGATATATGTCTTGTCTCTCAAACACTCATTGCTACCTCCTACCAACAGTCGTTGTCACTGAGAGTTAATTATCGACTCTCTTGTTTTTTGTTTTTCCCACCATCCCACCTCCTTCCATAACCCCTCGAGGCGGGGTGCAAGGATTTGTGCAATCCTTGGAATCTTCCCTTTCGCAAGTCTACTAATGTTCCACCCATTATACAAAATTAAATAAAAAATGATAATTGTATACACATAACTTTCTAAGATATTATTGGCAAGTCGAAATAAGACTTCATCGCTATTCAAGCGTTCTTGACAAATACTATCATCTTGGCAAATAAATGATATATCCTCTATTAACGTAAAAATTCGTGTAAGTTTAAAACAAATACTTAACTATCTCCTTAATTTCCCCCTACTCTCTTCTTAACAGATAAGCCTCTAGTGAAAGCGACTCAAGGTATTTTCCTAAATGTGCATAACGGAAGTGCTGCGCGGCGCGAGAAGCCCCCCCCCCCCCCCACAGGAAGGACGGCCGTCAACGCGATGGCGGAGGCTGCGGCAACACACGACGGGGAAGGGGCGGTCGAGGGAGAGAGGAGGGGGGGGGGATCGGGCCCAGCTGCTCGCGTGGAGACAGACGCAGACAGAAGGTGAAATCGGAGGCCGTGCGGCGGGAGCGCTGCGTCTGGAGCGCCACTCTGCTGCCGTGCCCGCATGATTCTCACGCGCCCCGGCCGCGCCAGCAGTCTCACCCCGCACGGCGCGCTTGTCGTGCAGCCCGCCCGCCCTCCCCTCCCTCCCCGTAGGTAAAAGAACATCAGCAGCAAAGCCAATTGCTACGTGCCGGCGCCATTCGGCAGCCACTATCCAAAGGGGTGGGGGTGGGTAGGGCGGTGCCGGCTGTGCTGAACGGCGCCCGCTCAGCGAGTCCCTTCCGTAGGTTCTGCTGGCCGCCAGCTCCATTTCCTCATTGCTGGGGGGGGGGGGGACACCCACACTGCTGATGGCGGATGTGGCCTTTACAAATTCGGACTGCTGTGCTGTGTGTGTTCATTGGTCCGAAAAAGAAGGGGAGTTGGGGGGGGGGGGCGGGGGGTGAGCGTTTGTGATCACTCACTCCGTTGGCTCTCGAAGACTCACTCTGATCTACTCTTTACAAAGTTGGCGAACTGTACCGTGGGTGCTGAAATGCTGCCTGCGACACCTCTCTCTCTCTCTGTCTCTCTCTCTCCACACAGCCTGGCGAGTGCTCCACTTTACGCGAAGAACAACGAAAAAGGAAATGATGCGCGATAGGTTGTGTCAGTACCTGAGACGTTTTCGTGTGTTCATTTATTGCTTGCCCTCGTACCTCTCAAGCTCATTGCACCTCTGATCCTCCATCACTCGCGTTACCCTTCCCCTCCCTCCGCTGCATTCTGCTTCCCATTTTACTAGATTTTAGTGTATATCTCCCCTTTTCTCGACTTTTTTTTTCACTGTCCTCTTTCAAAGTTCACAGCCTTTTTTCTTTTAAACCAATTAATAAAACCTGTGATGCTGCGTTTTGCCTTCTCTAAAACGCGTGTCGCCCTCTCCCTGTCCCGCGCCGTCGTGCTGCGCGCCAAGAAAGCCCCGCGCGGGACGCGCTCCCCGAGCCCTGCTGGCCGGCCGGCAAGCAATGTTGGCCGCAAGGGGTCCAGAGCGGCGGTGTCCGCTGGGGTGCCGCCTCCCCACGCGATGGGCGGCATTCAGCGCAGCAGCCGCGCCGCCGTAGCCGGTGGGCAGGGCGACGGGGTGAGCAAGCACTACGAGAAGCTGCAGCAGCAACTGCAGGACTTTTTCGACGACAGTACTCTCTCCGAGCGGGATCTGAGCAGCAAGGAGAAGAACGAAATAAAGAGGCTGGCCCGCAAGATCAACAAGCAGCTCTCAACGAAGGAGGTGGAGCGCATGGTGAACACCACACAAACTTGTGGTGATTGGGTGAAAGCCCTTGACGCGGCCGAGCGCGCCGGCAATTTCACCGTCGCCAAGGCGCTGGAGGCATTTGCTATGTTCCGCTTTGGCGTCAAGGAGCTTCCGCCCGCAGGTGTCAAGCGTGCTGAGGTGGAGAACCTCGTGGTCGACTTTCTGCGGAAGTCGCTGTTTGCCGGCACGCTGGCGGGGCACCTCGAGAGGCGCCTACTGGACCCGGATCTGGCGGTCCTGGCCACAAGATTCCCTTGCCCGATCATTTGCAACCGTAGAAACTTGGCAGTTTTTGATCTGGCGTGGGGAGTCGTAGAGGAGGCGGGCACCCGTGAGGTGGTCACAGAGACCTATACGCCGCTAAGACAGAGTGCACGGCAGGTGAAGGACAGGGCTGCCACAGAGAAGGCAGCCCGGCGCATCAAGCTCCCGCTGGTGATCGGGGGTGAAAGCGGCAGCGGCAAGTCCATATTCTCCGCTCTGGCGCCGCAGTACATTCTTCAGGGCCGGGGAGAGACTGCCGGGATGAAGAAGAACTGTCTTACCGTCTACGTGACGGCGAGAGACATCAATGCCACTGATCTGGTGCGCGTCAAAAAACTTGACGGCCAAGTCCAGCGCGCGAAGACGCTGACTGGTAAGGACGGGCCGCGCAAGAAGCGGACGGAGGCGGCGGCAAAATGCCTACGTGGGATGGTCTGCGACGCCGTCGAGTGGCCCCAGAATATCGAGCTTCCCAGAGGTCACAAGTACAAACACCTCTTCCTGGTCGTGGACGAGCTGTCTTTGAAACCCGAGTTTTTCCGCGCGCTGCTCGTCCACCACAGCCTGCAGGAAAGGCTGCTGAGCTTCGCGGGCGGGCTGGCCGAGCACGTACACCTCATCTGCTGCGCCACCGGCAGCCACTCGGTCATCGTAGAGAGCGGCAGCCAGCCCAGCGAGTACAACGCCGTAAGCATGGGCCCGTCAGCCGCTCTCTTTATGGAGCTGATGAAAAGGGCCGGCGCGAGCGAGACCACTGTCCAGACGCTCGTGCGCAGTCTCATTCTGTCACCCATGGTGGAGAACCGCCGCATCGGCGCATTCGCGGCGCAGGCGCTCTTGAAAACGGAGGGTTCTTTTCTGCGGCTCCCAGCAGGCATGTATGGCATGAAAATAAACTGGCTGCGTCTTGGAGGCAGCGGCGGCATGCTCGGGTACGCCGGCGTCATCGCTCACCAGGTTGCGCAAGAGTACTGCAAGGTGAATGGCTTATCAGGCTACTCCGGGGAGGCGGCAACAATCGTCACGCTGGAAGGGCTGCGCCGATTCCTCATGTGGGACCCACGCACAAGTACTGCCGCCGAGCGTATTTTTGACTCGATGGGAGACAGCAGCCCTCTCAGGCTGGGCACGTTTGCTACCCAGTACGTGGACCTACCGCCGCAAAACAACATCGCGCAGGAGGCAGTCACTGTGTCGGTCAGCAGGGCCCAGATAATACTGGCGGCGATCCGCTACGGCAGCGAACCGTCCGCAGCCCTGCACACCCCCGACTCATTCGAGGAGCTGAGCGCTTACGTGTTCTGCGTCTTTCTCGACGCCGTGCGAGTTGTGCCGAAGTCGAAAAAAACAGCCAACAGTTTCCTAGCTCAGATCAAGGGTAAAAAGGGCACCCTGAATGCCAAGGACCTGAACAGCTTTGCCGTTGCGCTGCGCGGCCGAGACACCGCTGCCCACGTCAAGCTGGGTGACTTCCTTCGTGGTCTTGACCAATGCTGGCAGAGCCCCCAGACCGCTTCCATGAGAGGGAAACTCAAGCACGCGCGCTGCGCGCCGCTGCTCTTCTCTGAGAAGCAAATTCAAAACGTGGGGAACACTGATGTTCTAGTGAAAGAACTATCGACCACTATCGAAAAGTTTCACCAGAACCTCTTTCCTGCCACTCGGAGGAAGAAAGTCGCGTTCACTATAATGAACGCCCCCCAGGCGTCGTACGCCGACTTTGTTGTTGTGGCGGGCGACTACCTGTTCCTAGGGCAGTCCAAGCTGTACAAGGATGGCTGGGCAGGAGGGACATCCGTTGGTGATGTCCAAAAAGTTGCGGTGGAGCTCGTGAAGATGGGCTTTAAGACGTCTTATCCTGCGACGAGAACCGTAAAGAAAGCCAAAAATGCTAATAGGAGACATACAACAGAGCTCAAAAAGCATTTAAAAAATAAGGATCTCACCAAAAAGCTAATGGAAAAGTTCGGCTGCAAAGTTGCCGTTCCCCTCTTTTTCGTTTCGAAGCCCATGGAGGACAACGCTATCGGCAGGACGGTCGTTGCAGAGGGGCATGGCTGGGAGGGCCCCGCGCCGTTTATCCACGTTCCGTCCCACATGGAAAAGTCATGCACGCGAGACAAGAAAGAGTAGGCGCGAGGGCGGGGCGCCAGACGTAACCCCTTTTCCTCCCTGCATCCCCCGCGCCTGTGCTTTGCACCGTGTGGTGTATTGAGAAAAGAAAAATAAAAGAGCGATGCTTCTCAGGCTTTCCCTTTCTTTTTGCCGGGTCTGACACGCCTACCCGTATCCCTGTTGCCTGTTGTTTGTGCCCCTACCCCGTCTCTCACGTCCGCGCGGCTCACCCCGAGACAACTGCTGCCGCCGTCAGCACTCAGTGCTGTCCTTTATTTACTATTTATTTCAGCTCTGTTCGTCTTTCTTTTATTTTTTAAAGCAACAATAACTCCCACTTTTCACCACTACTTTTTACATCCACATTTTATGTATTACTGAGAGGATCGAAGATTCTTGTATGTGAATGAGACATGACGCCGCGGGATCTCCTCTCTTCTGAGGATGGTTAATCCCCGCTCGGTATCTATGGCACTCGGTGTGCGCTCATCCCGCTTCACCAACTCCCAACGCCATCTCCTCACTGTTCCGTCTTATCCGTAGCAATGCTCGTTTTGCTCCGTTAATTATTATTGTTTATATACTTCCTCCTCCCCAGAAGGGGGCATAGCCCGTCCACTGACTCGCGTAGGACCATGTAGCTCATTTCGGGGAGAGGCCTCCCTGTGCGGACAAGCAAGAAGCTGTGCTGCGCTAGAGCCAGCACAGAAAAAAAAAAAGCTGACTCTGAGACGTGCGGTGCCTGCTTTAGAGACGCAGACGATCCACGCGCCGCCCTCTCTCGACTGATACGTCCAGTCTTTAGTCCGACAGCGGCGAAGCACAAGCACGCCGCACACATTGATTCTTTGGCGTCCCGCGCGCGTCATTTGCCCGCTGTGAACTCAGGGAGACCCTTACCTCGCGGAGGCCTCCTCCGTCTCCAGTGCGTAATGTTAATGTGCGCCGTCTCCAAATGATGGCGAGTTACAATTCAGCACCCCGGCCGCGTCCTTTCCCCACGTAGAGAAACGCGTCTCAGCTATTCTACCGAAGGCCCACTAGTGATAGCTCCGCGCAAGTGGAGGGCTGAGCGAAGTGAGGGGAAGGGCGGCCACAAGACGGTGTTTGGGAAGGCGGGGCATATTGCATTCTCGTCACAGTACTGCACGAGGATATGCTTGTTCATCAAGGACGCTTTCCCTTTCTTCTTCTCCGTATTGTTGTACTCCTTGTCAGGAGCACTGGTGCGAGAAACACGTGCCAGCGAAGGGCTTCATCCGTCTGCTTTTTCTGAAAGCTTGCGCCAGGAAAAAACCTGAACGGAGATGTAACGTCTTGATTATTTGCACAACAAATGATTTCACCTGAAATGTGATATATGTCTTGTCTCTCAAACACTCATTGCTACCTCCTACCAACAGTCGTTGTCACTGAGAGTTAATTATCGACTCTCTTGTTTTTTGTTTTTCCCACCATCCCACCTCCTTCCATAACCCCTCGAGGCGGGGTGCAAGGATTTGTGCAATCCTTGGAATCTTCCCTTTCGCAAGTCTACTAATGTTCCACCCATTATACAAAATTAAATAAAAAATGATAATTGTATACACATAACTTTCTAAGATATTATTGGCAAGTCGAAATAAGACTTCATCGCTATTCAAGCGTTCTTGACAAATACTATCATCTTGGCAAATAAATGATATATCCTCTATTAACGTAAAAATTCGTGTAAGTTTAAAACAAATACTTAACTATCTCCTTAATTTCCCCCTACTCTCTTCTTAACAGATAAGCCTCTAGTGAAAGCGACTCAAGGTATTTTCCTAAATGTGCATAACGGAAGTGCTGCGCGGCGCGAGAAGCCCCCCCCCCCCCCCCACAGGAAGGACGGCCGTCAACGCGATGGCGGAGGCTGCGGCAACACACGACGGGGAAGGGGCGGTCGAGGGAGAGAGGAGGGGGGGGGGATCGGGCCCAGCTGCTCGCGTGGAGACAGACGCAGACAGAAGGTGAAATCGGAGGCCGTGCGGCGGGAGCGCTGCGTCTGGAGCGCCACTCTGCTGCCGTGCCCGCATGATTCCCACGCGCCCCGGCCGCGCCAGCAGTCTCACCCCGCACGGCGCGCTTGTCGTGCAGCCCCCCCCCCCCCCCCCTCCCTCCCCGTAGGTAAAAGAACATCAGCAGCAAAGCCAATTGCTACGTGCCGGCGCCATTCGGCAGCCACTATCCAAAGGGGTGGGGGTGGGTAGGGCGGTGCCGGCTGTGCTGAACGGCGCCCGCTCAGCGAGTCCCTTCCGTAGGTTCTGCTGGCCGCCAGCTCCATTTCCTCATTGCTGGGGGGGGGGGGGACACCCACACTGCTGATGGCGGATGTGGCCTTTACAAATTCGGACTGCTGTGCTGTGTGTGTTCATTGGTCCGAAAAAGAAGGGGAGTTGGGGGGGGGGGGGTGAGCGTTTGCGATCACTCACTCCGTTGGCTCTCGAAGACTCACTCTGATCTACTCTTTACAAAGTTGGCGAACTGTACCGTGGGTGCTGAAATGCTGCCTGCGACACCTCTCTCTCTCTCTCTCTCTCTCTCTCTCTCCACACAGCCTGGCGAGTGCTCCACTTTACGCGAAGAACAACGAAAAAGGAAATGATGCGCGATAGGTTGTGTCAGTACCTGAGACGTTTTCGTGTGTTCATTTATTGCTTGCCCTCGTACCTCTCAAGCTCATTGCACCTCTGATCCTCCATCACTCGCGTTACCCTTCCCCTCCCTCCGCTGCATTCTGCTTCCCATTTTACTAGATTTTAGTGTATATCTCCCCTTTTCTCGACTTTTTTTTTCACTGTCCTCTTTCAAAGTTCACAGCCTTTTTTCTTTTAAACCAATTAATAAAACCTGTGATGCTGCGTTTTGCCTTCTCTAAAACGCGTGTCGCCCTCTCCCTGTCCCGCGCCGTCGTGCTGCGCGCCAAGAAGGCCCCGCGCGGGACGCGCTCCCCGAGCCCTGCTGGCCGGCCGGCAAGCAATGTTGGCCGCAAGGGGTCCAGAGCGGCGGTGTCCGCTGGGGTGCCGCCTCCCCACGCGATGGGCGGCATTCAGCGCAGCAGCCGCGCCGCCGTAGCCGGTGGGCAGGGCGACGGGGTGAGCAAGCACTACGAGAAGCTGCAGCAGCAACTGCAGGACTTTTTCGACGACAGTACTCTCTCCGAGCGGGATCTGAGCAGCAAGGAGAAGAACGAAATAAAGAGGCTGGCCCGCAAGATCAACAAGCAGCTCTCAACGAAGGAGGTGGAGCGCATGGTGAACACCACACAAACTTGTGGTGATTGGGTGAAAGCCCTTGACGCGGCCGAGCGCGCCGGCAATTTCACCGTCGCCAAGGCGCTGGAGGCATTTGCTATGTTCCGCTTTGGCGTCAAGGAGCTTCCGCCCGCAGGTGTCAAGCGTGCTGAGGTGGAGAACCTCGTGGTCGACTTTCTGCGGAAGTCGCTGTTTGCCGGCACGCTGGCGGGGCACCTCGAGAGGCGCCTACTGGACCCGGATCTGGCGGTCCTGGCCACAAGATTCCCTTGCCCGATCATTTGCAACCGTAGAAACTTGGCAGTTTTTGATCTGGCGTGGGGAGTCGTAGAGGAGGCGGGCACCCGTGAGGTGGTCACAGAGACCTATACGCCGCTAAGACAGAGTGCACGGCAGGTGAAGGACAGGGCTGCCACAGAGAAGGCAGCCCGGCGCATCAAGCTCCCGCTGGTGATCGGGGGTGAAAGCGGCAGCGGCAAGTCCATATTCTCCGCTCTGGCGCCGCAGTACATTCTTCAGGGCCGGGGAGAGACTGCCGGGATGAAGAAGAACTGTCTTACCGTCTACGTGACGGCGAGAGACATCAATGCCACTGATCTGGTGCGCGTCAAAAAACTTGACGGCCAAGTCCAGCGCGCGAAGACGCTGACTGGTAAGGACGGGCCGCGCAAGCAGCGGACGGAGGCGGCGGCAAAATGCCTACGTGGGATGGTCTGCGACGCCGTCGAGTGGCCCCAGAATATCGAGCTTCCCAGAGGTCACAAGTACAAACACCTCTTCCTGGTCGTGGACGAGCTGTCTTTGAAACCCGAGTTTTTCCGCGCGCTGCTCGTCCACCACAGCCTGCAGGAAAGGCTGCTGAGCTTCGCGGGCGGGCTGGCCGAGCACGTACACCTCATCTGCTGCGCCACCGGCAGCCACTCGGTCATCGTAGAGAGCGGCAGCCAGCCCAGCGAGTACAACGCCGTCAGCATGGGCCCGTCAGCCGCTCTCTTTATGGAGCTGATGAAAAGGGCCGGCGCGAGCGAGACCACTGTCCAGACGCTCGTGCGCAGTCTCATTCTGTCACCCATGGTGGAGAACCGCCGCATCGGCGCATTCGCGGCGCAGGCGCTCTTGAAAACGGAGGGTTCTTTTCTGCAGCTCCCAGCAGGCATGTATGGCATGAAAATAAACTGGCTGCGTCTTGGAGGCAGCGGCGGCATGCTCGGGTACGCCGGCGTCATCGCTCACCAGGTTGCGCAAGAGTACTGCAAGGTGAATAGCTTATCAGGCTACTCCGGGGAGGCGGCAACAATCGTCACGCTGGAAGGGCTGCGCCGATTCCTCATGTGGGACCCACGCACAAGTACTGCCGCCGAGCGTATTTTTGACTCGATGGGAGACAGCAGCCCTCTCAGGCTGGGCACGTTTGCTACCCAGTACGTGGACCTACCGCCGCAAAACAACATCGCGCAGGAGGCAGTCACTGTGTCGGTCAGCAGGGCCCAGATAATACTGGCGGCGATCCGCTACGGCAGCGAACCGTCCGCAGCCCTGCACACCCCCGACTCGTTCGAGGAGCTGAGCGCTTACGTGTTCTGCGTCTTTCTCGACGCCGTGCGAGTTGTGCCGGAGTCGAAAAAAACAGCCAACAGTTTCCTAGCTCAGATCAAGGGTAAAAAGGGCACCCTGAATGCCAAGGACCTGAACAGCTTTGCCGCTGCGCTGCGCGGCCGAGACACCGCTGCCCACGTCAAGCTGGGTGACTTCCTTCGTGGTCTTGACCAATGCTGGCAGAGCCCCCAGACCGCTTCCATGAGAGGGAAACTCAAGCACGCGCGCTGCGCGCCGCTGCTCTTCTCTGAGAAGCAAATTCAAAACGTGGGGAACACTGATGTTCTAGTGAAAGAACTATCGACCACTATCGAAAAGTTTCACAAGAACCTCTTTCCTGCCACTCGGAGGAAGAAAGTCGCGTTCACTATAATGAACGCCCCCCAGGCGTCGTACGCCGACTTTGTTGTTGTGGCGGGCGACTACCTGTTCCTAGGGCAGTCCAAGCTGTACAAGGATGGCTGGGCAGGAGGGACATCCGTTGGTGATGTCCAAAAAGTTGCGGTGGAGCTCGTGAAGATGGGCTTTAAGACGTCTTATCCTGCGACGAGAACCGTAAAGAAAGCCAAAAATGCTAATAGGAGACATACAACAGAGCTCAAAAAGCATTTAAAAAATAAGGATCTCACCAAAAAGCTAATGGAAAAGTTCGGCTGCAAAGTTGCCGTTCCCCTCTTTTTCGTTTCGAAGCCCATGGAGGACAACGCTATCGGCAGGACGGTCGTTGCAGAGGGGCATGGCTGGGAGGGCCCCGCGCCGTTTATCCACGTTCCGTCCCACATGGAAAAGTCATGCACGCGAGACAAGAAAGAGTAGGCGCGAGGGCGGGGCGCCAGACGTAACCCCTTTTCCTCCCTGCATCCCCCGCGCCTGTGCTTTGCACCGTGTGGTGTATTGAGAAAAGAAAAATAAAAGAGCGATGCTTCTCAGGCTTTCCCTTTCTTTTTGCCGGGTCTGACACGCCTACCCGTATCCCTGTTGCCTGTTGTTTGTGCCCCTACCCCGTCTCTCACGTCCGCGCGGCTCACCCCGAGACAACTGCTGCCGCCGTCAGCACTCAGTGCTGTCCTTTATTTACTATTTATTTCAGCTCTGTTCGTCTTTCTTTTATTTTTTAAAGCAACAATAACTCCCACTTTTCACCACTACTTTTTACATCCACATTTTATGTATTACTGAGAGGATCGAAGATTCTTGTATGTGAATGAGACATGACGCCGCGGGATCTCCTCTCTTCTGAGGATGGTTAATCCCCGCTCGGTATCTATGGCACTCGGTGTGCGCTCATCCCGCTTCACCAACTCCCAACGCCATCTCCTCACTGTTCCGTCTTATCCGTAGCAATGCTCGTTTTGCTCCGTTTTTAATTATTTTTTATATACTTCCTCCTCCCCAGAAGGGGACATAGCCCGTCCACTGACTCGCTTAGGACCATGTAGCTCATTTCGGGGAGAGGCCTCCCTGTGCGGACAAGCAAGAAGCTGTGCTGCGCTAGAGCCAGCACAGAAAAAAAAAAAGCTGACTCTGAGACGTGCGGTGCCTGCTTTAGAGACGCAGACGATCCACGCGCCGCCCTCTCTCGACTGATACGTCCAGTCTTTAGTCCGACAGCGGCGAAGCACAAGCACGTCGCACACATTGATTCTTTGGCGTCCCGCGCGCGTGATTTGCCCGCTGTGAACTCAGGGAGACCCTTACCTCGCGGAGGCCTCCTCCGTCTCCAGTGCGTAATGTTAATGTGCGCCGTCTCCAAATGATGGCGAGTTACAATTCAGCACCCCGGCCGCGTCCTTTCCCCACGGAGAGAAACGCGTCTCAGCTATTCTACCGAAGGCCCACTAGTGATAGCTCCGCGCAAGTGGAGGGCTGAGCGAAGTGAGGGGAAGGGCGGACACAAGACGGTGTTTGGGAAGGCGGGGCATATTGCATTCTCGTCACAGTACTGCTTGTCAGTTGAGGTATACCAAATAGCCTGCGTGTAGCCGAATCCATTAATGTAATAATGTTGGCCATGATGAACGTGAATGAAGAAGCTGCATCGCACGGAGTTCTCCGACGGCGCGAAGAGCTGCAAGCGTCCAGCGCAGCGCGTCTCACTTCTTCCCTTCTTCCCTTCTTCCCTCTTTCCCTCGCACCGCCGTTCGAGATCGAACACGCAAGGATATGGTTGTTCATATATATATATATATATATATATATATATATTTCATCAATCTCCTCTCCCTCTCCCTATCTCTTTTTCTCTTTCCTATATCGTACGCTCCTACTCACTTTTCAATACGTAGAAAAAAAGAAACAGAAAGAAGAGAGCCGAGCAAGGGATTTAGTATACCCTCTAGGCACTGCTTCGCTAAAGAGAAAAAAAAAACATCTAATTTCCTCTTTCAGTGCCATCACTGTGGAGGCAAAAAAAAAAAGGCAGAACGTATAGTTCTACTAGCTCCCTCATCAACTTTACAACTTTACTGCTCCAGGCGAACTAGGAAAGAATCACATTCGCTCGGTACCTTTGCCTGGACAATAACACACACACACACACACACACATCTATATATATATCGGCCCCTTGATTGCACCTCAGATTTAAATCTTGGTCTCTCCCTCCCTTTCTCTCTTTCATCCTGTAAATACTTTCATTCATTCTTTTATCATTGCACCTGCCCGTTTCGATGAACGACATCGCGTTCCCCGAGTGGGTCGCCTCATCGCCGGCCATGGCCTCGGCCGTGTCGCTGGCGCGCGTCCTCACTGCTCCCATTCGCGGTGCGCGCGCCGGCGCCAACGGCTTCATCATCAACGGCTCTGCCGCCGGGGGCGGCGGCGCCGCTGTCATCAGCGACAACAATAACAACAACGACGTCATCGCAGAGGAGATGGGTCCTGACGGCGCTCGCATGGCGCGCGAGGTGGACCGCGCGCTGGCCGCCAGCGGAGGCCAGGCCTCCACCTCCGTTTTCCCGCCACCGTCCGCCCCGCCGCTGGCCGCGCAGGCCGCGTCGGCGGTCGCGTCGCCCGCCGGGCCTGGTCTTCACCTTGACCCGCGCGTGCAGCGGCTGCAGCGCCTCGCGCGCCTCGAGTCCCTGATCCCGCCTGCCAACGGCGGCAAGAACGCGGAGCGGCACCAGGCGGCGGCAGAGGTGCTGACAGAGACTCGCGCGACGGCGGTGCTGGCGCTGCTGGCCCTTCTGGTGGGTGTCCGCGGGTCGCCCGCGGCGACAGAGCTCTTCGCTGCCGTAGGGCAGCACTATGTCGCGCTGCTCTCGAACCTCGGGCAACTGTCCGTCGCCGCGGGGGTCGACCACGAGGGCTTCGTTGCGTCGTTTGTCGCCTGCGGGCTGCAGCTGCGTGGGTGCGCCGCCTTCGCGACCCCCGCGGCCGTCGACGCGGCGCTGCTGCTGAGCCTGCCGGCCGACCTTGACCGGTGCGCGCGCGAGGGGACGACGCTGGGGGTGCTGCACGGTCTGTCCAACACCTACGGGCGCGCCCCCGTCGCCCTGAGCGTGGAGCTGGTGGGTCGCCTGCACGACCTGATGGACGCCTTCGCGACCTCCCCGCACCGCCGCGACCTCGCCTACAAGAAGCTGCTCTCCGCGCTGCTGGAGGCGATCGCGTGCTCCGCCGTCATCGACTACGGCCGCACCAACAACTGGATCACGGCGATCATCCAGGAGACCTACGTCGTGCGCGGCCTGTTTCAGAAGGAGCTGCTGCACTCGCGCGTCGTCGCGGCGGCGCTGGCGCTGCTGATCCGGCAGTACGAGGAGATGTCGCTGAACCAGTCGATGACGGGCGCCGGCGCCATCCCGGACTTCTCCGAGGGTGACGAGCTGATCGAGCTGGTCTGGCGCGCGCTGCAGGGCGGGCTGTCGGTGTGGGAGACGGCGGGGCCCTCGCCGCAGAATACCACCACCAACAGAGACGCCGACATCGCTTCGGTGAACTCCGCGCCGCACCACCAGCAGCAACAACTGACGAGCGCAAACAACAAGCGGGAGCTCTCGCTGTACATAACCAACATGCTGGTGGTGGTGCAGGCGCTGCTGCGCACGGAGGTGACCCGCCTCCACTGCTACTTCACCATCACCAGGGCAGCGGCGGAGGCGGCGGCGGCCGTCGAGGCTTCCGCCATCTCCGCACCCTACTCCTCTTCAGAAAAGGCAGACAAGCCTGCGTCGGCCGCCGCCGCCCGCCCGTACATTCCGTCGGCGGAAGAGGAGGCGCTGCGGGTGCACGTGTGCGCGAACATCATCAAGTTCCTCATCATGCCCAACAGCGTCATGCGCGCCACCACGTCTGCCGACGCGCGCGGCAGCGAGCTCGCCTCCCAGCTTCGCGTCGGTCTCACCGAAATGGCCACCAAGGTTCTTTCCGTCGTCGCCAGCAAGGAGTTCTACAACATTCCTCGTAGCATCACCGGCCTCGCAGCGGATGACAAGGGTGCTGCGGCCAGCACAAGCTCCGCCAGCACTGCTGTCGCCGCCACCGCCCGCCCCTTCCAGGCGCAGTACTCGAACCACTACTACAGTCAGTGCCAGCGGCTGGTGGAGGAGCTCATCGCGATGGTGCTGCGGCGGGAGCAGGGCGAGGAGAGCGAGAGCATGCTCGCCGCCGCCTGCCTCCGCAGCCTCTGCGTCAGCGACCCAAACCTCCGCCGCTTCGCCGTCTCCGAGGTGACCGACACCATCATCGCCTCGGGCGCCAAGATGAAGGAGGGCGAGCAGCTGGCCGCGGTCGCTGATGAAACGCGCGGCGGCGGCGGCGGTAGCAAGTCCCGCCGTAAGCACCGGCACACGAACAGCAAGGCCGACGGCGGCGGCGGCGCCGCTGCCGGCAGCAGCAAGAACGGAAAAAGCGGTGGTGGCGGCTCGGCGCAGACGGCGGCGCAGCGCAAGAGCGCCAAGTACATGTCGGTGTACCTCGAGACCTTGTGCAGCATTGTCGTGCCCCTCGAGACGCGCGGCGGCCGGCAGCCCCTCGCCGCTGCGGAGCTGCAGCGCTACGGGCAGCTGCTGTGCGACACGTACGAGGACAGCCTGCGCGACGCCATCGCGCTGCAGGGGCGTGTGATGCTGACGGCCTCCGCCCTCGACGGCGGCGAGCTGGTCGCCCCGATGCGCGTCGCCGCCCACAGCTTCCAGGCGCTGGTGCAGCGGCTGGTGCGACGTCTGCAGACCCTCGTGTCGGGCGCGCTGTCCGCGGAGGCGGAGGCGGAGGCGGCGGGTCAGACCCAGGCGGCCCTGCAGGCCCTGCGGGAGGAGCACCTCGCGATGATCAACGACGAGAGCGAGGGCGTGCTGACGCTGGCCAACGTGGCGATGCGCTGCGTCGTCGGCGTCGCGTGGCCCGGCTCCGGCATCCTGTACCAGCAAGGCGACGGGAGCACCGTCCCCTTCTCGCAGGGGACCACCGCCGAGGCGATGGCGCCGCTGGCGCTCGCCTGCGTGATGCCCTTCCTACGCCCGCTGACGGTGCTGTACCGACTGCTGACGCTGTTTCCGGTGCTCGACCTCGACGCCCTCCGCGTCTTTGCTCGCGACGCCGACGCCGGGGCGCTGACGGAGCCCTCCGCCGCCACCTCCGCCAAGTCGGTCATCTGCCAGTTCCAGCCCACCAAGCTGCACGCCCCCCTCTACGAGCGCCTCGGCCTCTCGCAGTTCCGCGCGTGCTGGCTGCTGCTGGCGCACTACGGCTTCACCGCCGAGGCGCTCTCCGTGTCGGCGCAGCAGAGCTTCCGGCGCGGGACGGAGCTCACGCGCAGCCTCGCCTCCCACCACCGCGGCGCGCGCCGCCTCAGCGACGCCGACGTGCGAACGCTGCGGCTGCTGGCGGCCGCCGCGGTGCCGCTGCTGCTGATGCGCTCCAGTGAAATGCAGCAGGCGACGGCGGACATGGCGTCGCTGCTGCGCTACGTCGACCCTGGCGCGGACCCGGCCGCCACCTCCGGCGCCGCGCACGCGCGCCTCAGCGACTCGCTGCGCACGCTGTGCGGCGGCGCGGGCGGGTGGAGCCGCCTGACGCTGGGGGAGCTGTCACTGATGCGGGCGCTGGCGGAGCTCGAGATGCTGCGCGCGGCCGGCGGCGCCATCGCGAACCTGACGCTCTATCAGCACTTTGAGGTGCGCGAGTTTGTCGCGACCCCCGCGACGCGCGAGGTGCTGCTCAAGATGATGTCGTCGGTGTGCGCCGTGTACGTCAGCGCCCTCCACGCCCTCGTCCCGGCGCGCGTCAACCGCCTCGTGCGCGCCAACGTGGAGCAGCTGGTGCTGCTGCTGTGCTTCTCGCTCGCCTCGGTGCGCGACGCCGCGCGACAGATCCTGGAGCTGATCGTCGACAACTTCCCCGCCTACAGCGTCGACGGCGGCGGCCTCCCGCTGCTGTGGAGCATCATGAACCTTCTCAGCGGCGGCACCCGCGGCGCCATCGAGTCCTTCTGCGAGCGCGTGCACTTCTTCAGCCCCCCTGCCGTGCCCGGCGACGCGGGGAGCCCCGACCGTCTCGCCCACCTCGCGGCCGTCACGGAGCTCGCCGCGCGCTGGGTCGCCAAGGTGAAGGCCGCCGCGCCGCACACACTCTTCGAGGTCGCCTCCAAGTACGTGGTGCGGCAGGAGCGCGCCAACGGCATCTCCAGCCGCAGCGAGCTCGCTGGCTCCCGCATGGCCGTCGCCGCCGCGCAGGTCGACCCCTCCGCCGCCAGCGGCAGCAAGGGCACCGCGACGCCGTCCTCCACGCTCGTGACGCCCAACTACGCGCACAACCTCATTCGCGTCAGCAACGCCCAGGGCGAGCTGCGCTCCGCGATGCGCTTCGTCAGCGCCGCGCAGGTGGAGAAGCACGTCATCGCCCACCTCGCCGACGTCCTCGCGCGCTGCCGCCGCCACGCCGGAGCCGCCAGCAGCGCCGACGCGGGCGGCGCCAACTGGGACCGGCTGCGCGCCGCCTACGACGCACTGTTCCCCGACGACGCCGACGGCGGCCGCCCGCCGCTGCCTCAAGACCACCACCACCAGAGCCAGAAGCGCGCGGAGGAGCACCACGAGACGACACCTGCACACCGCCCGGCGCTGCCGGCGGCGCTGCTGTCGGAGGCGGAGGCGGCGATGAGCACGGCGGCGGCGCTGCTGCTGGAGGGCACCGCCTCGCCGTCGGCGACGCAGACGCTGCTGCAGTATATTGTGCAGGGCCCGATCCTCTGCTTTGACAGCGCGCTCATCGACGCGGGGGTGCAGTGCTGGCGCTGGCTGCTCGTGAGCGCCCGCGCACGCTTCCTGGAGCCCCTGCTGCAGCACATCGTGGAGGGGGTCGAGGGGACGGTCCGCGCCGGGGTCGGGCTGATGGACGGCCACTACGCGTCGCAGGACGAGGAGGTGCAGACGGGCGACTTCACCGCCACCGCGCGCTGCAACGGCCGCTGCGCCGCCGACTACGCCAGCAACTCGCCGCACGCGCGCCTCTTCGCGGTCGTGGCCGACCTGTACGTCAGCCCCGCCTCGCCGTTTGCGATGGAGCCGGAGGTGCTGCGGCTGCTCTACGAGCTGTGCGCGCGGCTGCTGGCCGACGACACGCGCCTGTCCCTCAAGGACGCCTCCTTCGCCGAGTACATGCGGGCGATGCTGCTGGTCGGGCACGTTATCCGGAACGTGCAGGCGGCCAACGGGCGGCAGCTGCGCGCCGGGCTCCCCAGCATCGCCTCCTACGCGGCCGTCGGGGCGCTGCGGCAGCGGTGGTACGCGGCGCTGCTGCGGTGGTTCCGCAAGTCGCCGCCGTCGTGGTACTTTGCGCGCGAGCCGGCGCTGTCGACGCCCGAGATGGCGGTGATGGAGCTGCTGGTGCGCCTGCTCGCCGACGAGCGGTCGCAGGTCGGCAAGGGCGCCCTCGGCTTCGTCGACTTCCACGTCGACACGCGCAAAGGCACGCAGCAGCGGGAGGACCAGCCGGTCAACGTGTGGGCGGTGGCGAGCCGACTGCGCGGCGAGCTGGTCAAGGCCGCCAGCGACGAGGCGGCGGTGACGCGCCTCATCAAGCAGGAGACGACGCGGCTGCAGGGGCTGCTCACGCTGCTGCGCGCGCTGGCGAGCCACGAGCTCGCGCGGATGCAGGTGTGGCTCAACCCGCGGCGCAGCCTCACCTTCGGCATCCGCATGCCCGGCGACGGCGAGTGGCCGGCGCTCGTCGCCTCCGCCGTCGCCCACGACCCCCACGTCGCGGTCGCCATGGTGGCGCGCTTCAGCTCGTCGGACGCGCTGCGCCGCGTGGTGGCCGGCCACGTCGTCGCCCACCCGGAGCGCTTCACCGCCGTCCGCGGCGCCGCTGACCTGTACCTGACGGAGGAGGTGCTCAAGGCGGGCGCGGGGCGACTCTTCGCCTTCCGCCCGTGCGGCATCGTGTCGGCGCTGCGGCTGCTCGACTCGCGCTTTACAAAGTACCCCGTCGTCGGCGCCTTCGCCATCAACAGCCTCATGGCGCAGGCGAGCGAGCACCTCATCTTCTACCTGCCGCAGCTGCTGCAGGTGCTCGCCAGCGACACGTCCGGCGCGATCCGCGGCTTCCTGCTGCGTCAGTCGCGCCGCAGCATCATGTTCTGCCACCAGCTGCTGTGGTCGCTGCGCACCGAGGGCGAGGGCGACTCCGTCCTGGCGCGCCGCTGCCGCGACCTCTCCGGCGAGGTGGTGGCCGGCATGGACGAGCGCGAGCGGCACTTTTACGAGGCCGAGTTCGCCTTCACCGACCTCGTCACCTCCGTCTCGGGGGAGCTGATGAAGTTCGACAAGCCGCAGCGCAAGCCGAAGCTGCGCGAGCGGCTGCGCGCCCCCGAGTTCCACTCCGCGCCGGCGTCGGAGCACGTGTACCTCGCGACGGACCCCGAGTGGCGCATCACGGACGTCATCCCGCACACGGCGGGCGCGATGCAGAGCGCCGCCAAGTGCCCCATCCTCGTGCAGTTCAAGTGCGTCCCGCGCGAGATGGAGGACACGCGGCCGCCGGGCGCGGAGGGGACGACGGAAGAGGGCGGCGACAGCGCTGAGCAGGCACAGCAGCAGCATCACGGCGGGCAGCCCGCGGCGCAGAAGGAGGAGGCGCCGGCGGTGGCGCCCGTTGTCAAGGCGTGCATCTTCAAGATGGGCGACGACTGCCGCCAGGATCAGATCTCGCTGCAGCTCATGGGTCTGATGAAGCGCATCCTCGCCTCCATCGACATGCCCTTCTACCTCTACCCGTACCGCGTGGTCACGACGGGGCAGGAGAGCGGCATCATCGAGTGCGTGCCCAACTCGCTGAGCCGCAACGAGATCGGCAAGCTGGTCGAGTCGAACATTGCCGAGTACTATGTGCAGCGCTTCGGGCACCCCGAGACGGTCGGCTTCGCCCGCGCGCGCGAGAACTTCATCCAGAGCGTCGCCTCCTACTCGGTCGTCTCGTACATTCTGAACATCAAGGACCGCCACAACGGCAACATCATGGTCAACAGCGAGGGCCACCTGGTGCACATCGACTTTGGCTTCTTGTTCGACACCTCCCCCGGCGGCGACATCAACTTCGAGAGCTCCCCGTTCAAGCTCACCACCGAGATGGTGCAGCTCATCGGCCTCGACGTGGGCCGCAGCAACCTGCGCAGCGCCGCCCTCACCGCGGCCCTTGTCGACCCCGACGCCTACATTCACTTCAAGGTGCTCGTCAACCGCTGCTTCCTCGCCGTCCGCCAGTACGCGCGCGAGATATGCATCCTGGTGGAGCTGATGCTCCGCAGCGGCCTCCCGTGCTTCAAGCCCAAGCAGACCATCGCCGACCTCGCCCACCGCCTCGGCGTCGACAAGGACGAGGTGCAGGCGGCGGACTACATGCGCGGCCGTATCCACGAGGCCCGCCAGCACTACCGCACCGTTCTCTACGACTTTTACCAAAAGGTCGCCGAGGGCATCGAGATGTAAGAGAGTGATGTCTCTGTGTGTGTGTGTCTGGGTGTGTATGGGTTTGTGTGCATTCAGGGACCTTGCTGCCTTTTTTTATTACTCCTCATAGTTACTCCGTCACGTTTATTCATATACATATATCTACACATACACTGTATTATTGAAACTCATATATATTTTTATTTCATCGTTTGCTCTGTACTTGTTTTTTTTTTCTCTCTTTCCATTGCGTTGCTCCTTTTTTTTTTTCTTTTGGTGTAGCAGCACCGTAAAAGCTGCACTATCCTTTGTAGAACTCTTTATGCATACATTTTTTTTTCTAAACTCCTATTCCTTTCTTTTTTTTCTGTAACGTCAATATATATTGATTATCTCACTTGCCACCTGTACCTCTTGTAACTCATTTAAACTGTATTTGTGCATGCACTGCCCTTGCGTTGCTTACACTCATTAGAAAAATTGTCATAATAATAATGGCTGTGTTTTACCCGTCTAAACAAATGAAAGCTTTTGTGTTGTTGTTGTTGTTGTTTTTTTTTTTTTTTTTTGTCGAAGGTCAATACGTGCTTGATAGAGATGCTACTAGAAATGTGTCTTTTGTGGCGTAATCGGATGTCCCACGGATTAAGTCTTCAGCATACCTTCAATTGGGTAATCACCTCTCGTCAGCATCGCACCTTTTTTCTTCCCCCCTTACCAAACACATCATTTCCGTACTGTAACACAATGGCGCTCTTTATCAAGGAAAGAAGGATTCTATTTTTTTTTCAATCTGTTGATTCAACTCAAATAGTAAGAGGCTTCCGAAGAAGCAAAGCATTCAAAAAAAAAAAAAAAAAAGCTCGCGCGAGCACCAGCGGTAGCGGCGATGATAGACTTTCTGCTCATGGTGAGCCGTCAGGGGAAGGTGCGGCTGGCCAAGTGGTACGTGACGCTGACGGCGGCGGAGAAGAAGAAGATCATCCGGGCGGTGTGCCGCGCCGCCCTCGGGCGCTCCGCGCGCTTCACCAACGTGCTGGAGCTGGACGGCCGCAAGTACGTCGCGCGCCGCTACGCCTCGCTCTACTTCATCGCGTGCCTCTCCCCGGGCACCAACGAGCTGCTGGCGCTCGAGGCGATCCACCACTTTGTGGAGGTTCTCGACAAGTACTTTGGCAACGTCTGCGAGCTCGACCTCATCTTCAACTTCCACCGCGCGTACTTTATCCTGGACGAGGTCATCCTCGGCGGCGAGCTGCAGGAGGTGAGCAAGCAGAGCATTCTCAAGTACATCCACCTGCACGACACGGTCGCCGAGCAGAGCGAGGAGAAGGGCATCGCGGCCACCATCGCCAACCAGCTGCTGCTCGCCCACAGAAAGTCCTCCGGCTTGTGAGGATTATCGTCTCTTTATTTTTTGTTTGCGTCTCTTTAATTGTGTTCTACTGATGTACTGCTTTTTTAATGCCCCCCCCCCCTATCCTACGCCTCACAATATCTTTCCTTGCTAGGCAAATGTATCAAACTAAACAACGAAATGAGTTTTGAGTGTGGACGTGTTTTGTATTCCACAAGCGGTATGTGTAAATGTGATGAGGACAACATGTCAATGGCAACACTGAAACACGACGCTTATGTGAAATTTCCATGTCGTAAAATGCATTACGTCACCGTACAATATTTTTTTTCTACTGTTTACCTCATTTAATTCCTTCCAACAACAGAACTCCTAGAGCTCAAGCACTTTTCTATCAAGCACGACGCACTTCACACCAGCTCTGTATCTCATTTAATTTTCGGTTAACTATAAATCCTGCCAAAATCTATTCTCTATCTCTCATCTAGTGAAACTTCGCAAAAAAAGAAAAAGAAAAAACAATCGAACACCACACACACACACCACACACACACACACACACACACACATACACACGGACATACACAGCCAGCAGATGTCGATTCGAAGCGGTGAGGCCCGCGGGCAGTACTACGACGACCAGGAGCTGGAGGAGCGCCAGAGCCGCCGTACCAACAATAACAACAACAACAACAACAACAATAACAATAACGCCGCCGCCGCCGGGACGGACTACGACCTGCCGCCCCCCGTTGCGGAGGAGGAGGAGGCGCCCAAGGACCGTCTGCTGTGCACGTCACTGGCGGAGGTGTACGTGTACGCGACGTGCGTGATGCTGGGCATCTCGATGCTGATGCCCATCAACGCCGTCACGTCGGCGCCGTCCTACATGGTGAACTACTACAAGTACGTGACGCACGACGACGACGCGGAGCCCAACAGCCCGCTGTTCTGGAACAACATCCTGACCTTCTACAACGTCGCCTCGGTGAGCGCGCAGATCATCTGCGGCCCCACCATCCTCACGCCGTGGGCGCGCAAGCTCTCCCTCTCCGCCCGCTTCGTGATCGCCCTCTCGCTGATGATGGTCGAGGTGATCGTGGTGGTGCTGCTGCCCGTCGGCAAGGGCGTCTCGCAGACGAGCGCGATCGTGGCCTTTATTCTGGTGACCGTCGCGGCCGGCTGCGGCAAGTCGTACCTCGAGGCCACCTGCTACGCCCTCGCCGGCGGGATGCCGCCCAAGTTCATGTCGGCCGTCATGTTCGGCTGCGGCTTCTCCGGCGTCATCGCGTCGGTGATGCAGTGCATCATCAAGGCGAGCATCCCGGACGAGGCGCTCAAGCAGTCGCACATCTACTTCCCCCTCGCCACCGGCTTCATGTTCGTGTCGATGATCATGGCGCTGCTGCTCCGCTTCAACTCCTTCGCGCAGCGCTACGTCGGGGAGTTCCGCGTCCTCGCCAACAAAAGCGGTGGCGGCGGCGCTGCTACCGGCGCCGCCAACGACACGAGCCTCGAGGACTCGCAGCACTCGGGCGGCAAGGCCGGCAACGAGCCCGCCGGCGGCTGCGTCGCCCCGGCGGCCGGCGACGTCGTGCTCGACGACGCGCGCGCGCCCGGCAGCTCGGAGCAGGACCTTGTGGCGCGCGAGGCGAAGGAGCGGGCGCTGGCCGGCGACGACGAGGGCGAGATGGTGCGCCGCGTGGAGGAGGAGGCCGAGGACGACAGCGCGGCGGCCGTCAACGAGAGTGGCATGACCACCGCGCAGCAGCTGCAGCGGACGCGCGTGTGCCCGGTGGTGCGGCGCATCTGGCCGCTGCAGCTCGCCTGCTTCTGCATCTTCTTTGTGTCGCTCTTCATCTTCCCCTCGCTCGTCATCCCGATCGACCGCACCTCCAACTGGTTCAGCACCATCGCGATTCTCTGCTACAACTGCGGCGACGCGAGCGGCCGTCTGTCGTCGTCGCTGCGCTTCCTGTGGGTGCCGCGCTGGGCCCTCGTCGCCATCGGCTTCGCGCGCTTCCTCTTCATCCCGCTCATCTTTTTGTGCATCTTCGGGTACATCCCGGGGCACGTCGCGCCCTGCATCTTTCTCTTCTGCATCGGCCTCACCAAGGGGCTCTTTGGCGCGACGAGCATGGCCAAGGGGCCGCAGACCAAGACGCTGCGCACCGAGGGCGAGCGCGTCATGGCGGGGCAGCTCATGGGCATCGCGCTGCTCGCCGGCGCCTCCGCCTCCGCCCTCCTCGCCCTCCTCGTCGTCGTCTTTCTGCCCTAGGGGACAGGAGGGGAGCGCGACTGTCTGGGTTCTTTTCTTTTCTCTCTCTCTCTTTTTTTCCCCTTCTCATGATGATTGATTTTCAACCCCTCAACGTCTTCATTCTCAACCTTTTTGTTTGTTTGTTTTTGTTCTTAATGCAATAACTTTCTTTTCACCATCTTTCCATTCCCCTTTATTATTATTATTTACTATTCTCTCTTTTTATTCTTTCACTTTTCTCACTTCTCCTGTTCTTTTATTCTCTTTTTCTTTTTCTTTTTCTTCCATCTTACTGTTTTCTTTTTTTTTTCTTATTTCTCTCTTTTTTTCAAGCTTATTTTTCCTCATAGACCAAAAATAGCGTATGTTACAACGGAGAGAGAGTGTGTGTGTGAGAGTTAGGTCTCAATGTAAGACATTAACAGCAATGACAATAATACTAATAATAAGTGATGATAAAAAGAGACACAGAGAGACGGAATAAAAAGCTCGCTGTCTCTAGAGTGTGCGTCTCTACTTTTGTCATCCCAAAGCTCCGCGCTTCCGTTTAAATTTTTCTATTTTCCATTTTTTTAAACTCTTGATAATATTTCCATTCTCCTCTCTCTCTCTCTCTCTCTCTCTCTCTCTCTCTCTCTCTTGTTACTTCCCTCCCCTTTTCTTTCACTCTATCACCTCTCTTTACACCCTTTTAATTCCCTTCACTGGTTTTCGTTTCCCATATATTGTCGTGAGTATTTTTTTACCCGATATTGAGAAATATATAGAAAAAAAAGTGAACTTCAAAACGATCCGGGTAAAGTTTTCGTCTCGGAAAGTTAAAAACGAAACGCAAAGACAACATACCGCATTCTAAAACTGCGAATGTGGTGCGCAAACTTAAACAAAAAAAAACGATAAATATATTGCATCCACGATGCTCATCAGCGAGTTTATTGTATCTCCGCACACACACAAAAAAAAAAATCTCATTTTTAATTTTAATCCTTCTCCTCGTCAAGATATTCTCATTCTTTTTTTTTTTCGAAGTCGTTTTTCCTTTTAATTATGATTGACATCATTCCGAGTTCAATCTAAACACAGCGCTCCCATAAAAAGGAACAACTTGAAAGAAGTGAAAAGAAGTGAAGAAACATCGTCTTGACCATCAAACTATAGTCTTTCTCTCGTGACCGAAAAGAAAAATAGAACAAGTTTGTTTGATTGATTCTGTTTTTTGTCTTGTTTTCTTTGGTTTTTACTTTTTATTCCATTCTTCATTCTCATAACCTCAAGTGTCCCGCACCACCACCACCCTGTTTTTCTCCACCACTGCTTCGTGCTTCCATTATCACGCTTTTATATATACATAGCCGGCGATTCGGCTCTGCAGCGCGCGTTTTCTTTTTTTTTCCTGCTCTTCCCCTCTCATTGTGTATCCTCAACACAGGGGACGTTGCCTCTATCAGAAACATTTGGGGGTCGCGAAAGTGCTGTCTGTGGGCAACCATACAACTAAACGAATTAATCTGCTTTTAAAAAAAACTGTTGATCACCCAAGACAAACGAGAAGGACTTGTGAGGAAATAAAAGCTGCTAGTCGATTTTGTTTTTATTTTCGTGAGAAACATCGTAGACCTATCAGTTATTTCTTCACGTGTCCTGCTGCTACACACGTTTAATATATATAATACACACCTTCAGTTTTCATTGTTGATATGTGATTACTGAGCCGTTGACCCTTTCTTTTTTTTTCTCTTTCTTTTTTTTTTTGCTTCATTGCACCCTTCCTTTATTTTATCTGTCTCAAATGTCAGTACTAAACAAGCAAATAACGCGTAAAAAAAAAAATCATTCATATCAGTGTGATTTTGTTCTTTCATACTTTGTCTTGACCGTTTGAGCAAAACTCAAGACTGCTCTGGGTTTTACCCAATGCTATGTTGATTTTTTTTAATTGAATGGGAGCAACATCACTCTTCACCATCACCCTTGACTCCAACGCACACACACGCACGCGCTTCATGTAGATCTTTAGCACAGGAAACAATAATAACAACATTCACAACCACAACGCTATAAACAACAGCAGCACCAACTACAAACAACAGCAACAGCAACAAAAGAAATAAAGAGGAAACCACTAGCACCACCACCCATGAGCGAAGCGCGAGACGGGGAAGGCGAACACAATTCCTCCAGAGCCCCTCCAGGCGATGTCACGGGCGCCGCCACCGCCGCCGCCGCTGCCCCGGCTGCAGAATCGGTAGCGAGCGAGCGCGGACGGAGGGCAGACAGTGAAACAGATCCCTCTCCCAGCGGCAACGACAGCACCCTCTCCGCAGACGCCGACGCCGCCGACGCCGGCGGTGGTGGCGGCTCCCAGACGCGCGAGCGCTCCGCTGTTCTCACTCCCAACTCCCCGACGCTGTCTCTCTCCCTGTCGCCATCTCCAGCGAGCCGACAGCGGAGGCCGAAGGCACGGCACCCTCACCCCCACCCGCGCGCGGGACGCGCAACGAAGACTCCACGGCGCGTAAAGACAGCAAGGGGAAACGGAACGGCGACGACGACGCCGTGCCCTCCGTGTTTCCGCCGCTGCCGCCCGTTGTCCCCCTCGCCCCGAGTGCCTCCGTCGCCTACTACCCACCGCCGCGATCGTGCGCCACCTCCGGATGCTTCGCCCCCGCGGACACGGGAGATGGAGAGGGCGTCAGTAGTAATAAGAATGTGCCGGCGTCCCACAACGAAGACGACGTGCTGCTGATTGGGGATACCTACTCGGCCATCTCCGCCCGGCACGGCACCGACAGCACCGCCAACAACAACAACAATTACAAAAATAGCAATGGTAACACCACCAGCACGAGCACCAGCGGTCATGTCAAGGACAGCGTCGAACACACTGCGCCATGTACTGGGCTTCGCGGCGCCACTGCTGCCACCACCGCCGCCGCCGCAGCGGTGCCGGACGTGGTGCGCTCGCGGCTGCGGGGGCGGCCGGACGACACGGTGAGTGTGTGGCGGGTGCTGCGCATGCTGCCGCGCACGGCGCCGTCCGTGTACTTTGGCCTCAAGGTGGCGCTGTTGGTGACGCTGCCGCTGGGGCTGCTCGCCTTTGACGACGAGCGCGCGCGGCGCTACTTCCCCGCCACCGCGATGATGGTCACGATCGGGACCTCCAAGACGAACCTCTACCTGGGCGAGCAGATCAGCACCTCCGTAATGGTCGTGCAGGCGGCGGTGTGGATGATGGCGTGGGGCACCTTCCTCGACGCCATCGGCGCGGCGCGGCACGAGGGAGCGTGGTGGGGCCTCACCTTCGCGGGCATGGTCGCCGTGTCCTTCACCGGCTTCCGCGCCAAGCGCTACCTGATGAACTACATGATGATCTCCGGGCAGTCGGTGCACCGCCCGGACGCGGCCGGCCTCAGCTACTCGGCGCACCTCGCCAGCAACGTCCTGCTCGCCGCCGCCGTCAGCGTGCTGCAGGCGGTGCTGCCGTACCCCATGCTCGTCTCCCGGCGCGCCAACCGCAGCCTCGCCGAGTGCCTGCGCAAGGTGCATTCGGTGGCTGTCATGACGCGCGACGGGCTCAACAGCGGCCGCGCCTTCTCGACGCTCGTGCGCGCCGCCGCCGACGAGTGCGAGGCCCTCAGCGCCGCCCTCGACGGCATCCCGGGGCTGCTCTTCCTCGCCATGTACGAGCCGCTGGAGCGCAGCCGCTACAACCAGCTGCGCAACGTCCGCCTGACGCTGCTGCAGGCGCTGCTGCGGCTCCTCCGCGCCGCCACCGCCGCCGCGCAGCGCTTCACCCTCGCGCACCGCATCGAGTACCGCGACACGTTTGTGGCGCTGCGGGCGGAGCTGCAGCCGGCCGCCGACGCCTACATGGACGCGCTCGGCAACACCCTCGCCGCGTTGGGGCGGTGTCTGGAGCCGGCCGCGGTGGGGCCCACCTGCCACCTCGCGGAGCTGTCCCGGTGCAAGGACGAGCTGCTGCGCGCCAACGCGCGGTGCCATCAGCGCCTAGTGGACGCCGCGGCCGTGCGCTCCGACTCGGAGGGGGACGAAGAGGAGGGGGAGGAGAGAGAGGAGGCGGAACGACTTGCGGAAGAAAAGAATGTGCAAGATGAGGGGGCCAATGAGGAGGGTAGCGGTGCAAGTGAGGCACGTGCGTTGCACCCTTGCGGCCGCCGCCACAGCCGCCCCCACCGCCGCCGGGGCAGCAGTGTCACGGCAGCTGAGAAGGATAGGGAGGGCGCGGCGGCGCTGTACACGTTCCTGTACGTGCACACGCTTCTGGCGCTGCTGGCGGACGAGCTCCTCACGTTTGGGGAGCAGATGGAGGCCTTCGACCCGCGCGCCTTCAAGTCGACGTGGCGCCGGGCGTGGGAGTTCTTTTTTCTCGACCACTTCAACGACTTTCGGCACGCGATGCTGTCGCGCGTGCTGCTGCGCACCGCCGACGACGTGCGCTCCTTCAAGGACGGCATCAAGCTGGCGTGCGCCTACTGCGTTGCGGCCGCCTTCTGCCTCAAGCTCAACGAGGGTGAGGAGACGAGCAACACGTACTTTTTCGGCATGTCGGTGCTGCTCTCCATCGCGCTGCCGACGGCCTCGGAGACGATCGAGGTCGGCCTGCAGCGCGTCGCGGGCCTCGCCTTTGCGATGATGGCCGGCTACATTGCGGGCATCAAGACGCACAACAAGGTCGAGGCGATGGCGGTGGTGCTCTCGGCGACCTTTCTCGGCACCGCGCTGCGCAGCAACAAGCGGTACACCAACGCCGCCACCTACTTTGCGTCGGTCACCTCCGCCGCGTACAGCATCTCGGGCAACCGCGTCACGATGATCTCGCGCGTCGTCGACAACAGCTTCGCCGTGATGGCCTACTTCTTCATCGTGACCGTCATGTTCCCGCTGAGCCCCTTCAAGATGCTCTGGGCCGCGCGCACCCGCATGCTGCTCGCCACGGCCGACGCTGTCGCGCTGCTGGCGGGCCTGACGACGCTGCCGCCGACGCGCGAGACGTACGACGTGGCGCAGGCGCGGCTGGCGATCGCGGCGGCGCGGGTGCGTGAGATGCACAGCGCGCTGCCCAAACTGCGCAAGCTGGCCGCCCTCTGCGCCGGCGAGCCCACGCTGGTCGGCAAGCCGTTTCCCAGCAAGAGCGTCGCCGCGACCCACGCGCTGCTCACCACGGCCTCCGCAGCGATGCAGATGTGGCTGCTGGGGGCGCAGCTGCTGCACCGGCCGCGGCACCGCCCCCGGCACCCCCTCGTGCCCGTCGTGCTGGCCATGCTGGAGGCCCCGGCCGGCGACCTCGCGCGCGCCAGCCGCGTCGTGCTGCAGGACCTCGTCGACTCGGTGGAGGCGCCGCTGCGGTGGTCGGCGCGCGGCGCCACGGAGCGCTTCAGCGACTTTGTCCGCATCCGCGACGACCTCGAGGCGACGTACCGCGCCCTCGACCTCGCCCTCGCCCGGGAGACGCGCAAGGCGGCGAAGGCGGCGGCAGCGGGGGCAGGGGGACGCTCATCGGGGGTGTACTATGGCGGCGGCAGCGTCAGTGGGGCCGTCAGTCCTGGGAATCGCTCAGGGACGTGGCAACTGCCGCAGCCGCGCCGCAGCCTCGCTGCTGAGAGCCCTCCTGCATGTGACAAGGAAAGCAACGACATCAACAACAACAATAATAATGAAATGGGTGGCGACAACGTCGAGGACGACGAGGACGAAGAGCCGCCGTTTATTGGCCGCTCCTTCATCGGCACCCGTCGCGAAAACTGCGTGGTTGTCGCCAACTACGGCATCGCATACGACATCACGCAGGTTGCCAACATCGCGGGGGACACCGGCGCTGACGGTACAGACGCCCTCGCGGAGCGCTCGCTGGCGCCGCGGACGGCGCGGGACACGGCGGAGGCGGTGCCCATGCAGGCGCCCGGCACCGCTCAACACGGAACCAAAACGGCCGGCACTTCTTCTGCTGACGGCGCTGGGGCTACGGCGGCGGCGACAGTGAGTGGTGGTGGTGTCGGCACGTCCACCATCGCCGCGGCCCCGGCCGCGGGCACGATACAGGCGACGGTGCGGGCGGCGGACGGGACGCACTGGGACTGGCCGCACCTCTGCGTGAGCTACCGCGCGCCGCGGGAGCACCGCGCCGTCGACGTGGACGTGACGGCCTTTGCGCTGATGCTCTGCTCCATCACGGGGCTCATCGTGGCGCTCGAGCAGATCGTGCCCGAAATGGCCCCCGCCAACGCCTTTGAGCGCAGCCGCCGCGACTATGCCGCCGCCAAGCTCTCCCTGCGGCACTTTTTCCTCCTCGACTCGCGCAAGGAGCGGACGGAGTGAGGCGCTTGTTATGCCCTGAGGTGTGTGGGTGTGTAATTTACAAAACTGAACGACACATCTTATATCCCCCCCCCCCTTTTCTTTCCTTTTTTGTTTTTAGCATACATGAACCTATTTCTCTCTCTCTCTCTCTCTCTCTCTCTCTCTCTCTCTCTCTCTTTCTGCTTTCTTTTTTCTGCTACTTTATTTTTGTCTTTCTTGCTTATTATTACCTTCATTGGGGGTCGCTGCACTCTTGTTCACGGTCAGCGCTGTATCAACTGTTACAGAATACACAAAAAAACGAATTTTGTGGAAGTGCTACTAGGGAGTATGATGCTTCGCGTCAAATGCTACTTCTTAATAACGCCACGTATTGGGTGGGATGGAATGGAAACCCGCTGTGACTGTTTTCTTTTTTGCAGAAAAGGTTTTTGCGACAAGCATGTGTACAACTCTTGAACATCCCTCAAACTTGCCTGTTTTCTCTCACTTTTGTGTAAAACTGCAGGATAGCCAAACTCCTAGAAGGGTCAGTTTAACGTTCTCTTGCCCACTTGCATAGTATATATATGGTGCGCTGTATTGTTACTATCTAGAAGAGAAACAGCAGCAGCACACACACACGTACACATAACAGCCACTCACGCGGGCTGTTCAGAATGACGGCTGTAAAAGCCGCGGACGTGGTGGCGCCCGGCGAGAGCGCCGGGGTGCTGCAGCTGTCGTCCCCTGTGTACGACGCCAAGTGGATTGACCACACCCACATTCTGATCGCGGCGGGCGGCGGCGGGCAGCGCTTCGGTATGGCCAACGTCCTTGTGCTGCTGCGCATTGACACGACGGGGGGAAAAGCGGTGAAGCTTTCCGCTGGCCAGGCGCCGCCCGCCGCCGACCGTCCCGCGGCTCCTGGCGGCGGTGACGGCCGCTCCAACAACAACAGCAAGAGCGACGGTGAGCAGCTGTGGGAGTTTGTGGCTGCCCTCGATCTGGGCGGCGACGTCGCGTGGTGCCTCAGCCGCTTTCTCCCGTACGAGCGCCCTTCGGCTTCCTCCTCCTCCACTTCTTCACAATCTCGCGGGGCGGCCGCCGTGGAGGCGTGGCCGGTGCTGGAGGAGGCGGACGTACCGCCGGGCCTGGCGGGGTTTGCGGTCGTCAGCAGCATCAGCTGCTTTTATCTCGTTGGCGTCGTCTCCGAGGCGCCGGACGGGAGCAGCAGCAGCGGGGCCGCGGCGGCGGCGGCGGCGGTGCCCCCGACGGGCCTGCTGCGGCTGGCGCGGGTGGAGGTGCCGAGCGACCCAAAGAATCCCGACAAGAAGCCCGTCGCCCTCGTGCACAACGTCGTCGCGGTCGCCCACGACGAGGCGGGCGTGCTGCTGTACAGCCTGCCGGACCTGCTGCGCGCGGGGCGGGAGCCGCAGCCGGGACGGGCCCCCGCGCCGCTCGCGCACTGGCCGCTTCCCGCCCGCGCCAACGACCTGGCGGCGAACAGACTGCGCGTCGTGTACGCCGGGCCCGCGCGCGGCCGCAGGCGGCAGACACAGACACCCGGCGCGAGCCCCGCCGGGGGCGACCCGCCACACGCGCGGCGTATCACGGCGCTGCCGCTGAGCCACGTGGTGCTAGTCGCCATCGCGCAGGACAAGGCGATGCACGTCGCGACCTTTCGGCTGCGGCAGCGCTTCGCAGGCACAGACGAGCGTGCGGAGGGGGTGCAGGCGTCCGACGCCCCCGCGCCTCTCTACTCGGTCGTCCCACACGCCTCCGTCAGCGGGGCGTACTGCGGGCTGCCCTTCGACCTCACGCGCAACTCGCTGCGGCTTGTGCGGCTGTTTGGGCTGGAGGACCTGCCCGACGCGGCCGCCGAGGGGGCGGCGCTGCAGCAGCTGACACGCCTCACCGTCGCCCGCGCGCAGCACCTGCAGACAACATCAGAAGCGTCGTCCGCTCCGCCGCCGGCGCCGCAGCCCGAACTGATGGGTCGCATCCTGCTGCTTGCCTACGACTTCCACACGGGCCGCACGTTTGTCGTCCCCCTGAATGTTGGCGCGCTGCTGGAGCCTGCGCCGGAGTCCTCCTCCTCCCGGGCCTCCGCCGCCGCGTCGCCGGCCCGGCCCCCGCAGGCGGCGCACACGCCCGCCCGCCCGTCTGCGGGCGGCAGCGACGACCCCAACCACTCTCGTGCGGGCAGGCTGCGGCTACTTGTCACCCCCGCCGCCGCGCCGTCGCCGCTGCTGCCGGACGCGATCACGGCGCTGACGCCGGCGGCCGCGCAGCCTGACATGCCCCGCGCGCCGCTGCAGGACGGGGCGGCGTACGGGGCGCGCGTGCCGACGCGCTGGTTCGTCACCTCCGCGGACGGCTGCATCGCGACCGTCGAACTCGGGGCGGCGGAGGCGTCCCCGCCACGCAAAGCGGAGCCCGCGCCGCCTAGCCTCTTCCGCGTGACGCACCAGCGCCCCTCCGCACAGCCCGCCGTCGCGCAGCGTTTCCCTGCACTACACCAGGTGGCCATCACATCCGTCGCCGCCGCCGGACGCGTCGTCGTCACCACCGACTTGGCGCAGACGGTGCGCGTCTCGACCCTCCCGCCTTTACTGTTTCCCGAGACTGGGCAGGAGGAGGGAGAGGGCGCCGGCACGGCTAGCGCGGACCCGCTGTGTGTGTTTCCCGACATGCTGGCCGGCGGTGGCGGCGGCGGCGGTGTGTCGGCTCTCTTGGCCTCACGCGGGGCGAAAGCAGTGCTTTTCCTGGTACTGCCGCTCATGCTAATCTTGCTGGCTATTTTGTTATCGTGACAGGTGCGCCGATGAATCACCACTACACACGCTGCCGCGACGTCAACTATTTATTTTCGCTATCCCTATTCAGCACGGTGCTTGTTGTGCTATTCTCCCCTTTCATATCACGCGAGGCGTGCGTATTCAATAGCGCCTTATTATGGTCTGTGTTTGTATGTGCGTGTGTGTTCTTTTTAGGGGGGTATTGCGTACATGCCCAGGCTGTATGACGCAACGCCTCCACCATGCAAAATTACGAAGCGTCGTCACTCCTCATATCTCCACTGGCATCCACCTCTCATCTCACACACGTCATTCATATCCCCTCTTCTCCGTCTCTCTCTCACTTTCCACTTTGAAGGCCCACCGACACATCACCAGTGGCACTACTACTATAGCAAGACAGGTTTCGCTACGGCAGAGCTCGTCACTCTACTATTCAATTGTTTGTTTTAACTTCTTTTCTTCCTCCACCCCCCTTTCCCACTATTGATTCGCTCGCTCTCTCTCTCTCTCTTCCCTCTCTTCCTAACTAACATTTTCTCCTCTTCATTTCTAACCTCACCGCTATCGTCCATAAAACGTAAACAACAATTATAAACTTGGTGAACAAAACATTTGTTGTCGCTATCAACCAACAAAAGTAAATCCACACAGACGCACAAAACTCAAAAAAATCAAGTAGTATTATACACACTCTTTTAGTCACTTAAACAGTTATTCACTGCTTTCTGGCATACACAGTCACAGGGCAGAAAAAAAAACTGAACTAGCACAACCCAGATTATTCAACGACAACAACAACAAAACAAAACGCAAATTGCGCGTCAAAACAAAACAACCATCTAAAACAATAACAACAACGACTGTTACACTTTCAATATCCACATCCGTAACTCGCTATCAACCATGAAGGACAAAGTCATCATCAATGACCTCTTCCGCTTCCGGATGCTCATGGTTGGCGTGTACCTGGGCATCTGCGTCAGCTCCACCACGGGGTTTGCCATTTTCACGGAGCTTCTGCGCGAACGCTACGGCTTCACTCAGGTCGACATCACCACTATCAGCACCGTCGGCAACTGTGTCGGCTTTCTCTCCTTCATCGCCGGCGCCGTCTTCGACTTTGCGGGGCCTAAAGTGCTCATGGGAATCGCCTCGGTGTTTGGCTCCCTTGGCTTCATGCTCTATGGTCTCGCCTTCAAGGGGGTCATTGTGGACATCGCCGCCCACGACACCGCCGTCATCTGCTTCTGCATTTTTACGGCTATCTTCTACCTTGGCACGCCCGCCCTCGACGTGGCCAGTCTGATGCCGCTGATGCTCACCTTTCCGCTAGACCGCGGCTACATTCTCATTATTCAGAAGACCCTCTCCGGCCTAGGTGGCTCCGTGCTTATGAGCTACTTCAACGGCTTCTTCCGCCCCCGCGACGACTACGCCGGCTACGCCTTTTTTCTGGCGGCGCAGGTTTTTGTCGTGGCGTGGCTGGGCGTGCTGCTGACGTGGCTGCCGCCGTACTTCCCGACGAACTGGCAGCGGATGCGACTGACGGAGGAGGCGCGGGCGGAGCGGGAGGCGACGCTGGTGCTGTACCGCACGCAGGTGCCGGCGCGCCCGCGGCTGTACATCGGCGTCGCCCTCGTCGCGGCGCTGCTCGTCTTCATGGCCTTCACGTCGATCGTCCCGGTGTACGTGCGCACCAACACGCGCGGCTACATCGCCATCGCGGTGGTGGCCATCGTGATCGTCGCGGCCTTCGCGCTCATGGCGCTGCCGCTGCAGCTGCTCGGCCGCTACCGCCGCGTGCAGCGCCCCGGGCCCTTCCCGGGCCTCGGCATCATCGACGTCCCCTCCGACGAGGACAGCGGCGCGGAGGGGGAGGAGGAGAATGAGAACGCTGCGGGACGCCGGCAGAGTCGGGCGGAGCTGCCTCCCACCGATAGCGCCGACGAGATTCGCGCGGACTACCTCGAGGACAGCGGTCCCCACAAGATTACCACCGGCAAGGACGGTATCGAGGAGGACGCCGAGCCATTTGGGGGCAGCCAGCACAGCCGCGAGGCGCGCGCTGGCAAACCCCCTGCCGACCCTAAGAAACCGGAGGAGGGCGGGGACGACGCGGAGGACACGGAAAGCGCCGCGCTGGCGGCGGCGGCGGCGCGGCTGCAGGTGCAGAACTCGGTCGGCGACCCGCAGTACACGCGCTCCTTCTGGCGCAACCTGCTCTCCGTCGACCTCTGGCTCATGTGGTTCGGCTGCTTCGGCATGTGGGGCAGCAGCACCGTCTTCCAGGCAAACGCCGCGCAGATCTACCGAAGCAAAAACTACGGCGCCTATGACGCGGCCGAGTTGGCGCTCTACGTCGCCCTCATCGGCGTCGGCAGCGCTGTGGGGCGCTTCTTCACCGGCGGGTGGGACATGTGGGTGTCGGGGCGGCGGCTGCGCGGCAAGACGGGCATTCTGGTGACGGTGCTGCTGCCGGTCGCGCCCATCTTTGACTTCATCGCCTACCTCCTCTTCGCCGTCATTCCCGTCAAGGCGATCCTGCTGCCGTTTCTCATCGGCGCCATTGGCAGCGGCCTCGGCTGGGGCATGGGCACACTCTGCATGCGCGTGATGTACGCGCGCGATGTGGGCAAGCACTACAACTTTATGTTCAGTTCTGGTTTTGTCTGCGTCCTCACGATGAATCGCTTCATGTTTGGCAACATTTATGACGCAGAAGCTCGTAAAGAAGGCACGACACCCAGCTGCAATCGTCCGGTTTGCATCCGGAAGCAGATGTTCATTCTGATGGGGGTGAATATCATGAGCTCGCTGTGCTCCACCGCCGCTCACATCCGCTTCAGCCGTTACGTCGCCCGCGAGCGCCGCCGCCTCGCCGCGCTGGCCATCTACACTGCCGCCGAGCACGGCAGCGGCAGCGACGTCGAGATGCAGTCCCGTCAGCACTCCGCTGCGACAGTGCCGTCGCGCCAGCAGGAGGAGGAGCAGGAGGCAGTGGTGCCAAGCGCCACGGACGCCAACGCGGCCAAATAAATATATACAAAAAAAAAATGCGACGGCGCGGCTGCGAGGAAACAGCGGATGAGGACAAGGAATTGTGACCTTCTGTTTATAGCATAGTTCTTCCCCTCCTCCCTCCTTCCTCTTCTTTTTCTCTTCATCTATTGTTGTTTCTACCTTTCAGCGCTTTCTCTTTCTCTTTCTTTTCTCTTTTTCCCTCAAAATTGGTCTTCTCTAACCACTCTTTCGTTATGATGTTTCTCTCTCTCTCTCTCTCTTCCCCCTCCCCCCTTCTCTCTCTCTCTCTCACCTAAATCTTTCATTGTCCTCTTTCTCGTTGAATGAATTGTTACTTTCTGATTTACCCCTCCACCGCTATTCTCTGTCTTGTTACTTCATCTAATACCACCGTGATGCACCTCCCTACCCAACTCGCAATCACTGTTGCAAGCGCGAATGTACAGATAGAAGTACAACGATGAAAGAAAAAGAAAAATATCGCTCAAATTGTTATTATCGCTCTGTCGGATGCAGCGAGAGATGCTACCTTTTACCACCTTTTCCGAACTCTCTGCAGCGATGCGTTCAACTCTATCGTTACAAGCCTTCAACCCACCACCACCACCCGATTTACAACCCTCAACTGCGTTGACGCTCGATGAATGAAAACGGTCTTGGTCCGGAGGTGTCATCATCTTTTCTTTTCTTTAATTTTATCTTTTCTTTTCTCTCATCTCTGGCTCTTTTTATCTAACTTCATCCCTCCCTTCTACTCTTTTTTTTTTCACCCTGTTAGCGGTTATGTTTTTTTTTTTTTCTGTTGTTTTGTGCTTTTAATGACTCCCCCTCCCCTGTTTTCCTCTTTCATCTTCCTCCTCCCTCCCCCCCCCCCGTACATAAATCACCCCCTCTCCCGGTTATAGGTACTTCCTTTGTACTCCTCTCTTAACTTCAAAACAAAAAAAAATGAGTGAAGATTGCGTTATTTCACTTGTCAGAGGATAAAACGCCTGTGGTTTTTTTTTTCTAAAGAATTCTCTCCTCATGCGCTAATTCTTCTCTTTTTTTTTTCTTTCTCTTTTTAATTATTCTTCGTGTGCTTGTGCGACTTATTATGGACAGAAAGGAAATAATAAATACATGTACTTTTGTGCGTGTGTATGTGTGTTCTCAATTTTCCCCAGCTGTTTAAACGCTTTGTTGGGAAATACAAGCGTTACGATGAGCCATCACTTCTTCAACATGGACAAGAAAGTGCCACCACTATTCAACGACGTCTCCCAGACTCGCGCACATATATAACAATGTGCGGAATCACGTGGTCACTTTGGCGTAGGAATGCTTGTGTGTGTGTGATACATTATCTTTCCCCCTTTTTTTCCTTCCATAAATACCATTCTTTTTTTATTAAACGCACCTCATCCTCTTTTCTTTTAGCGTGTTTTTATGACCTTTGCACCTACGGCGTAGTGCTTTACGATTCATTTCTAGCAACGAATAGCATCTGACTGCTCCTATCTCTCTCCCGCTCCTCCCCTTTCTTTTCTCCTCTCACACAGACACAATTCGATCCTCCGACATACAATGACCTAATTCTGGTGCTTTCTCGTTTCTTTCTCTCGTATGGTTGGCACATTGATCAGTCAGAGATTCAACTCTCTCACTCTCCCTCTCTCCACCTACCTCTGCCTCACTTGAACATGGCACAACCAGGCACTGACAGAAGAAATTCACTGTACCGTGCCCTCCTCTGTATCCTCTCTTCACTCTCTCCGCCCCCTTTTGCCTCCGCCTCCGTCTTCTTTTTTCTTGACCCCACTTCATGCTTCAACTGGCTTCTCGAACTCTTCGCTAATGTCATCAGGCGAGGCATTGCAGACCCACCGCCACGCGTAATTTTCATGTTATATTCGTTCTTATCTTCGTAAACTTGCAGGTGATCGTGACTATCTCACATACCGCACTGCGTTGCACATGTATCTTGCAATACTTTTGCCTACGTACCTCATGCATTGCGGCACTCTCCTCCTCCTCCACCCTCGTCTCCCTCTGGGTGATATAATGCGTAACAGGTACCTGTAGTGCCCTGGGCATTCATTTGTAAGGCTCCTCGTAATACATATACGACGGCGAACACACACTCATCTATTTTTTCTCCATAGTAGTAGCATCACCTATATACATACATTTATAATCTTCCTCCTCCGCTATCAACCATGAAGGACAAAGTCATCATCAACGATCTCTTCCGCTTCCGGATGCTCATGGTTGGCGTGTACCTGGGCATCTGCGTCAGCTCCACCTACGGCTTCTCTATCTTCACTGAGCTACTGAAGGAGAAGTACGGCTTCAATCAAGTCGACATCACAACCATCAGCACCGTCGGCAACTGCGTGGGGTACCTTTCCTTTTTTGCCGGCGCCGTCTTCGACTTCGCGGGGCCGAAAGTGCTCATGGGAATCGCCTCGGTGTTTGGTTTTGTGGGTTTCCTCCTGTACGGCCTCGCCTTCAAGGGGCTTGTTGTCAAGGACGCTGGCCACGACTCCGCTGTCATTCAGTTTTGCATCTTCACCGCCATCTTTTACGTCGGCTGCCCCGCCCTCGACGTGGCGAGTCTGATGCCGCTGATGCTGAACTTTCCGCTTGATCGCGGCTACATTCTCATCATCCAGAAGACCTTGTCTGGTCTCGGCTCCTCCGTACTTATGAGCTACTTCAACGGCTTCTTCCGGCCCCGCGACGACTATGCGGGCTACGCTTTTTTCCTGGCAGCGCAGATCTTCGTGGTGTCGTGGATTGGTGCCGCTCTGACGTGGCTGCCGCCGTACTTCCCGACGAACTGGCAGCGGATGCGTCTGACGGAGGAGGCGCGGGCGGAGCGGGAGGCGACGCTGGTGCTGTACCGCACGCAGGTGCCGGCGCGCCCGCGGCTGTACATCGGCGTCGCCCTCGTCGCGGCGCTGCTCGTCTTCATGGCCTTCACGTCGATCGTCCCGGTGTACGTGCGCACCAACACGCGCGGCTACATCGCCATCGCGGTGGTGGCCATCGTGATCGTCGCGGCCTTCGCGCTCATGGCGCTGCCGCTGCAGCTGCTCGGCCGCTACCGCCGCGTGCAGCGCCCCGGTCCCTTCCCGGGCCTCGGCATCGTCGACGTCCCCTCCGACGAGGACAGCGGCGCGGAGGAGGGGGAGGAGGGGGAGAAAGAGGGCAACGGCGGCGCTGCCAACGCCATTGAGGGAGACGGCCGCCGTCGCAACAGCGCCAGCGCTGCCGCCTCTGTTGACGGCGAGGACGACCTCCGGAAGCCGTCGTCAGCGGCGGCGGCGTCGCCGGCGGACATTGCCGTGAGCGCCGCCGTCGAGTCGGACGCGGCGTCGCGCGGCGGCAACTCGGACGACCTGCGAAAGCGGAAAAACGGCGAGGCGCTGGGCGACGGCGACGACGACGGCGACAGCGCGACGGCGGCCGCGGAGGCGGAGGAGGTGGCGGCGGCGGCGGCGCGGTTGCAGGTGCAGAACTCGGTCGGCGACCCGCAGTACACGCGCTCCTTCTGGCGCAACCTGCTCTCCGTCGACCTCTGGCTCATGTGGTTCGGCTGCTTCGGCATGTGGGGCAGCAGCACCGTCTTCCAGGCAAACGCCGCGCAGATCTACCGAAGCAAAAACTACGGCGCATACGACGCGGCCGAGCTGGCGCTCTACGTCGCCCTCATCGGCGTCGGCAGTGCTGTGGGGCGCTTCTTCACCGGCGGGTGGGACATGTGGGTGTCGGGGCGGCGGCTGCGCGGCAAGACGGGAATTCTGGTGACCGTGCTGCTGCCGGTCGCGCCCATTTTTGACTTCATCGCCTACCTCCTCTTCGCCGTCATTCCCGTCAAGGCGATCCTGCTGCCGTTTCTCATCGGCGCCATTGGCAGCGGCCTCGGCTGGGGCATGGGCACGCTGTCGCTGCGTGTCATGTACGCGCGTGATGTGGGCAAGCACTACAACTTTATGTTCAGTTCTGGCTTTGTCTGCGTCCTCACGATGAACCGCTTCATGTTTGGAAATCTCTACGACGCGCAGGCGCGCAAGGAGGGCACGACGCCTAGCTGCAACCGCCCCGTGTGCATCCGCACGCAGATGTTCATTCTGATGGGTGTGAACATCATGAGCTCGCTGTGCTCCACCGTCGCCCACATCCGCTTCAGCCGCCACGTCGCCCGCGAGCGCCGCCGCCTCGCCGCGCTGGCCATCTACACCGCCGCCGAGCACGACAGCGGTAGCGACAACGACAATAACAATTCTAACAACAACAACACTGCTGGCGAGGCCGAGATGAGCCTGAGCCGCCCCGCCCCCGCGCCGCGCAAGAGCGGGCAACACAACGCCGGTGATGTCGCTATCTCCACGGTAGAGCCCACTAGCGGTAACGCCGCCGTCGCCGCCAACAACCGTCACCGCCGTCAGGACGACAAGACCTCGGCCGCCTCCCTCTTCTCGCTGCCCGAGGCGTAGGTGGGACAGACGTTTGTGACGGTGAGGCGAAGAATGTTACTCACTCCAAAGTAACTAACACGTGTGTCCTGCATACTATGTGTGGACACACGCACACGGTTGAAAAAAAAAAGAGCATAACAAGGACAAATTACCTGAGATTATATTATTTTTCCTCGTTGTTTTTACGGTCTACCTGCAAAGAAGAGCACGGAAGATCCTATGAAGTGGATAAAGCAATAACTACGGTGATACATTCTTGTCAATTTTCTCTCTTCTTCACTATTTTTCTTCCTTCCTTTTTTTTCCCTTTTATTTAACCTTTTCTTTTATTTTTTTAATGGCATCATTTAATGAGGTCTAGTCGCACGAAGACAACGGCCTCCGTGATCGCGAGAGGACATTAGCTGTTCATCCTCTTTCCTGATTATTTTTGTATGATATTTTTTAAAAATAGCTTTCTTCAATGCTGATTCGAAACAACGCTGCGTATTCATTTGTTTTCCGAAAGAAAAACCTCACGTTAGCGTTTTACCTTTCTTTTGTTGTTTCTAGCGTTTGCTTTCCTCCTTTCTTCTAGTCACCCCATCAAATATCAACTCAAAACGCACTAATGCTTTCTCTTATGATCCGGTTACTCAAACACTCACAGCCATCCTTTAAACATTAATTTTTGCACGTCAACTTTTGTTCTTTTTTATTTTCCACATTCATTGTTGCGAACTCATGTAAACGCTTCTTCTTCTTTCTTTCTTTTTTCTGATCTTCTTTTTTCTTGCTTGATTCCCTCTCCTCATAATGCTTCTTCCATCCTGTTCCACCTTATAGGTATCTATTTCCGTGTATAATATATGCGTGCTTCTTTCGTCCTCCCCCCCCCCTTCGCCAGTTTGTAAGTGTACAGCGTGGCGGCTGATGTTCCCTGTTCATTTTACGTACTACATACACAGAGGTAATGCATCTTGCTTGCGCCTTTCACAATGGCTTTTTTTTAACCCAATAACTAACAACGTCAGATTTTTTTTCCGGGTCTTTTTGATCACAAAGTCTATTGTCATTCCATTGACTGGGGCAGCGCAAAACTTGCTGCGCGTCAATCATAAAAACAAAAGTCTAATAGAAAGAAGAAAAATAAGATATTAATTTCATTGTTGAGCCGCTTTCTCTTTCTCCTCTCTATTCATTTCCGCGTAACTCTCTCTGATGCTTATCATATTCCGTAATGGACACTTGTTGTAAATTAGAATTTAAGAATAATAATCAACTACTACAGACTGATGGCACTTATAAAACAGCAAATTTTGCATCTCTGTGGCACATTCACGTCGTGTTTGCTTCCTTCTATGAGTAAATATTCATGCATCTGTTCGCGCCTAGGGGATGCTATCAATCAAATGATACTCTCGGCTGTTTGCGGTGACTGCTGTCGTTTCTCTTTTTTTTCCCCCACCCCTTATCACCTCTCCTCACCTACCCCCCCCCCCGCGGACTGCATCGCACAAGACTCTACATTTATAGCATTCACACAGCACACGCGCGGAAGCATTCAACAACTCGCGTGTTCCTCCCATAGAATACCCCGTTGTTAATATATTTTGATTTGTCGTTGTTGTTGTTGTTGTTGCTGTTGTTGTTGTTGTTTGAATCATCTGTGTAACTAATCGCATGGCAGCATGAGCCACTCTCACGTCAGCTATGCCTCGCACACAAGTCTCAGCGGGGACTCTCATCACACTCGCGCCTTAGCGGCGCGGCAGGTCAACACCAGCGCCACGACACACACGGACGCGTTGGCAGTTAAGCCCTTCACGTCCGCTAACACTATTGGGTTTAGGGTTCCTAGTACGTCCTCCTCTGCTGTGTCTTCTTCCTCCCTCTCCTCTAGTGAGCTCTTGGGACCGTCTGTCTCCGGCGGGAGTTGTGATGATCATCACCATAATAATAATAACAGTAGCAGAGGTAAAGCCACTCGTGAGCAGTCCCAACAGCAGCGGCGGTACTGCCGCAGCCCAGCGGCACTCGCTTCAACGAAGGGCACCACCACCGCCACTACTGCTAACAGTGACACTACCCACAAGGAAAGTACGGAAGCCAATGCTAACCTCACATGCGTCAGCAACAGCGGCAGACCACTCACCAAGAGCAACACTACTAGTAGTAGCGCAAGCAGCCGCAGCAGTTCGTACGCGCAGGCGAACGACTCGCATTTCCTGCGCGAGGCGGTGTTGGGCGAGGGCTCCTACAGCGTCGTCAGCCTCGTGACGCACCTCCCCACCGGCGTGCCGTTTGCCCTGAAGCAGATCACGAACATCCAACTCTCACACTCCCGCGGTGACGGCGGCGCCTGCTGGGGCACAGCGGCAGCAGGGGAGGGGGAGGGGGAGGGGGCCCACCTTCGCCGTGGGGAAAGAATGTGACGGCGGAGCAGCGCATCTGGTGGGAGGTTAACATTCACCGCCGCCTGCGGCACCCAAACATTGTGCGTCTCTACAGCTACTACGTCTCCGAGGCGCGCGACAGCAGCGGCAGCAGCAGCGACGGGGGAGAGGAAGAGGAAGATGAAGAAGGTAACGTCGGCAGCAGCGGTAAGGGCAGCAAAGGAGATGATACGGAGGAGACAACGGAGGAGGAGGAGGTGGTGCTGGTGCCCTCGCCGACCCGAGGCCCCGCTGCTCCTCCTTCTGTTACCGTTGCCACCCGTAAACGGCAACGCGCGGAAACAGAACGGGTGAGGAGGAGGAGGAGGCGACAACTCATGCGACAGGGAAGTCTAACAGCGCCAAGAAGAAGGAGACCGAGTACATTGTTAATCTCGTGCTGGAGTACTGCGAGGGCGGAACGCTGGCGGACCGCCTCCGTCGCGCCGCCACCGCTGCAGCGGCTGCGGCGGCACAACACAATGACAGCACAAGCGCCGACACGGACGGCAGTGGCGCCATTCATCTGCGGAACCACACTGACGATAACCATGATAATAATTATAACACCACCTGTAAAAATAGTAGTAATAATCGTCATCGCTGCCGCCCGTCGGTGTGCGGACTCTCAGAGGGCCGCGCGCTGCGGTACACACGCCACATCGCGAGGGCCCTGCGCTACCTCCACGACGACTGCGGCGTCGCCCATAGAGACATCAAAGCGGAGAACATTTTAATCGACGGCAACGACGTGGCGAAGCTGACGGACTTTGGGTGGGCCAAGGCGGTGGCGCCGCCGCCAGGGGCGGGGAAGGAGTCTAGCCGGGCCGCCTCCGCCGCCCCGTCGGTCGCCGTCTCGCCCACCGCTTCGATGCTGTTTCTAGACGAGAAGCTGCAGGCGGGACAGCAGCACCAGCAGGGGCAGCAGATTAATGAGGATGACGCTGATAGAAGCCGTGCGTGCCGCGATCACCAAACCGCGCAGGAGGAGGTGGTGGAGGTGGAGACCGAGACCGAGACCGGGCGGCCGACTGTGTGCGGCACGCTAGACTACCTCTCGCCAGAGATGGTGCGCAGCGGGCAGCGCGCGCACACACAGCAACCGCAGCAGCAGCAGCAATGCCAAGCGCACAAGAGAGACGTCGGTGATAAAGACGCGGGCGAGAAGCGACCGAGACTCGAGGGCCGCGAGCACGACCAGAAACAACGAGAGCCCTATTCCCTGTCAAGTGGCTCTGCCGCCGACACCCCTTCTTCCTCCTCTCAGCATGACACCACGCGGGCGCAGCGCACGAGTGGCATTGACTACATGGCAAGCGACGTGTGGTCTCTCGGGATTGTCTTGGCCGAGATGCTCTTCGGTCGCAGCCCTTTCTACCGGCCGACGTGGCAGGCGACCCTCCGTGCGATCGTGCAGGAAGACCCCTTTAAAGACGAAGACGAGGACAACGACAGAGAGCGTCAGGAGCACCACGCGAGCGCAGGCGGCGCGGGCGACGGTGCCTCTCCGCCGCCGTCTGCGCATCCGTCCCACACCGTGTCCCCCGCGGCGCGCGAGCTGCTGAGATGGATGCTTCACAAGGACCCGTCCAGGCGGCCCACCGCCGCACAGCTCGCCGAGCACCCGCTGCTGCAAAAGAGGAGCCGGCAGGGGCCGCCGGCCGCCCCTTCTTCGTGAGAGGCCTCCCGCAGTTCTGGCGATATGGTGTAGTCGAATGGTGTTGTTGTTGTTTTTCCCCTTGTCTCTCGTTTTATTGGTATTTGTGTCATTTTCAGATTATTATTTCTTTTTTTTTCTTTTTTAAACGTGTTACATTATGTTTTTAGATTCACAGGGCGTCGGTGCTCTTCAACAACCTTTTCATTTCTCATAATTCTTTATTACATGCGAATTGTTTACATCTCTTTAGCTGATTTCCTTCCTAGATCGTTTAGAAATGACTCACATGCGCCCTTTCTTTCATGATTGACTGTATTTTTGTTATTGTGACTCCCGTATTGCTATCCCAACACGCATGCACACTCGCTCGCACACATTCACAATCACATGCAATGAAATCGCCTCGTTTTACTGGAGACGTCGCATCAATATCACTGTGACGGTCAACTTCTTCAAATGTCTAATGGAACGAAAAACAAAACAAAAAAGAGACACTCCTAACATCCACCCTTCCCCCCCCCCCCCGCCCAACACTATTTCCCGCTTTTGATACACCACATACAGATACCTTCACCACTTCTCTCGAAATTGTGCCTCCTTACCGTGAACCCGCAGCCTTTTTCAAGGATGAAAGTGACCTGTGCGTTATTTCCATTCTGCACGCGGTTGCATCACGCACGCACACACAAACACAAAGTCGCCGTACTGGCGGGACAGCGCTTTACACATGTGAATAGCCGTTCCGCAATTAAGGCGCCTGAGATGAACACACACAGAGATAGAAATGATACTCAAGTACTCGACGCATCAGCCGCCGCCCGCTTCCCTTACTCTCTCTACGCCTCTCACCCCCCCCCCTTCCTCCTCTGTCTTTCTCTTCTTTCATTTTCCTTCCTGCTTTCACCGTTACTGCTTCCTTTCAATAGGAAAAAATAACAACAGCAAACGTAAAAGAAAGAAAAAAAAGTGAGTATTCATTTCGTTTATATATGTTATGTTCTCTGCCTCCTTTTTTTCCCCCGTCTTCGGGTATGGGTTATCATCACTTAACTGATGCGATTCCTCCACTTTCTTTTTTCTCCCTTCATCAACTGTCGCAATACTTCTCCTCCCGCACACTTCATCATAACATTAAAAATAACAATCGTAATAAAAGATTACCAGCTATCCTACTACCAGCCTTTACTATCAAAAGCTATCACAACCACTATCACAAGCCTTCAACACCAGCCCTCAATCAAAACCTTTTTTTCTCCAACAACAACTACTCCAACTTTTTATTTTTTTTTTTTTACTTTTTCTAAAACTCACTTACACCCTTTTTTTTTTCTGTTTTCTGATATTTTTTTCTCATCGTTGCTATTTTAACTCAAGTATATTTTTTCTTGTGCTCTTTATTGTTATTTTTTTTTCCTCTTGAAAAGTTTATTTGTGCTCTTTTAAAATTACTTTTTACGCCGCGTTTTTTTTTTTTTGCCAAAGTTTTTATCACATTTATTTTTTTTTGTTGCTCCTAACTGTTTCAATTAGTGTTTGCAAATTATCCCCTCTTTTTTTTAAATCTGTGCTTACTGACTTATATTTTTTTATTTGTTTGCTTTTATCAAGTCAATAAATAAAAACAGTTTTTATCAGCATAGTTTTAAAGTTACTAATTTAACATTTGGAAACAAAAAGAAATCTAAGAAGGAAAAAAAGCCGCGTGATTTTTTTTTAAGAGTCCACATTAACTTACTTTTTTTTCATTTCTTTTCCTTTTTTGAATTTCTCCGCTCTCTCTTTCTCTCGCTCTTCCTCTTTTTGATTTCTCCATAGAAAACAAGAAAGAGAAAAAAGAAAGACTAGAAGGAAAACTCTAAAAGAAAAAGAAGAAAAAAAAAGAAAAGAAAACTTTAAATTTCATCAAAACAAAAAAAAAGTATCGTTAAAATGGCTCAGGCAGACGTTGAATGGACGCAGGCGGCCAAGAAGGCCATCACCGACGCCACGGCCCTCGCGCGCCGCAACGCTAGCGGGCTGCTGGACCCCCTTCACCTCGCGGCGGCCCTCTTTGCCGACGACAACAGCCTCCCCAGCCGCGTGGTGCGCAAGCTCGGCGGCGGGGAGGTGGCGGGCGGGCTGATGGCCAAGGCGGAGGCGCTGCCCGCGCAGACGCCGGCGCCGCCGCAGCCGCGGCCGAACAGCGACATGGCGCGCGTGCTCAACACGGCCGAGCAGGAGCGCGTCGCCCTCGGGGACACGCTGCTGGCCGTCGACCACCTCCTGCTCGCGCTGCACGAGAGCAAGCCCGTCGCGCAGATCCTCGACGCGGCCGGCGCGAGCAAGAAGAAGATTCGGGCGACGCTGATGGAGATGCGCGCGGGGAAGAAGATCACCTCCGACTTTGCCGACGACAACTACGAGAGCCTCAACAAGTACGCGCTCGACCTGTGTAAGCAGGCGGAGGAGGGCAAGCTCGACCCCGTCATCGGCCGCGCCGACGAGATTCTGCGCACCATCCGCGTGCTCTCGCGGCGCACCAAGAACAACCCCGTGCTCATCGGCGAGCCCGGCGTCGGCAAGACAGCCATCGTGGAGGGCATCGCGCAGCAGATTGTGAAGGGCGAGGTCCCCGACACGCTCGCCGGGACGCGCGTCTTCTCGCTCGACATGGGCGCCCTGATCGCGGGCGCCAAGTACCGCGGCGAGTTTGAGGAGCGGCTCAAGGCGGTCCTCAACGAGGTGAAGGAGAGCCAGGACCGCATCATCCTCTTTATCGACGAGATCCACCTCGTGCTCGGCGCCGGCAAGGGCGACGGCGCGATGGACGCGGCGAACCTGCTGAAGCCGCTGCTGGCGCGCGGCGAGCTGCGCACCATCGGCGCGACGACGCTGGAGGAGTACCGGCAGTACGTCGAGAAGGACGCGGCCTTTGAGCGCCGCTTCATGCCGGTGTACGTCAACGAGCCGAGCGTCGACGAGTGCATCACGATCCTGCGCGGCCTCAAGGACCGCTACGAGCAGCACCACGGCGTGCAGATCACCGACAAGGCCGTCGTCGTCGCGGCGCAGCTCGCCGACCGCTACATTACCAGCCGCTTCATGCCGGACAAGGCCATCGACCTGGTCGACGAGGCGTGTGCGAACGTGCGGGTGACGCTGTCGTCGCGGCCGGCGGAGGTGGACCGCCTCGAGCGCGCCAAGCGCCAGCTCGAGATCGAGGCCAAGGCGCTGCAGCGCGAGAAGGACTCGGACCCGAACAGCAAGCAGCGTCTGGCGGAGGTCACCGCGGAGATCCAGCGCACCGATGAGGCGCTGCAGCCGCTGCTCGCCAAGTGGGAGGAGGAGCGCAGCCGCATCGACGACCTGCAGGCGGCGCAGAGCAAGCTCGAGGAGAAGCGCATCAAGCTCGAGAGCGCGACGCGCAGCGGCGACATGGAGCTCGCGGCGGACCTCAAGTACAACGTCATCCCGATGCTGCAGGAGAACATCCGCAGCCTGCGCGAGGCCATCGAGGCCCAGAAGGAGATGCTGCAGGGCACCGTCGACGAGACCGACATCGCCGCCGTCGTCTCGCGCTGGACCGGCATCCCGGTGACGAAGCTCTCGCAGACGGACCGCGAGCGGCTGTTGGCCCTCGCGAGCCACCTGCACCTGCGCGTGAAAGGGCAGGACGAGGCCGTCGACCGCGTCGCCGAGGCGATCCTGCGCTCGCGCGCCGGCCTCAGCCGCCCCGGGCGCCCCGCCGGCTCCTTCCTCTTCCTCGGCCCGACCGGCGTCGGCAAGACGGAGCTGGCCAAGGCGGTCGCGGCCGAGCTCTTCGACGACGAGCGACACATGGTGCGGCTGGACATGAGCGAGTACATGGAGCAGCACTCCGTCGCGCGGCTCATCGGCGCGCCGCCGGGCTACGTGGGCCACGAGGAGGGCGGGCAGCTGACGGAGCCGGTGCGCCGCCGCCCGCACACGGTCGTGCTGCTGGACGAGGTCGAGAAGGCGCACCCGAACGTCTTCAACACGCTGCTGCAGGTGCTCGACGACGGGCGGCTGACGGACAGCCGCGGCCGCACCGTCGACTTCAGCAACACCATCATCATTATGACGTCGAACCTCGGCTCGCGGCACCTGCAGGCCATGGGCGAGGGCGCCGAGGCCTACGAGCGCGCGCGCGCCGCGGTGATGGCGGAGGTGCGTCAGTTCTTCCGCCCCGAGTTCATCAACCGGCTGGACGAGCTCGTGCTCTTCCGCTCGCTGGGCTCCGAGGAGATGCGCGGCATCCTCTCGCTCGCCCTCGACGAGCTCAACCGCCGCCTGCGCCCGCAGATGATCTCCGTCTTTGCCGACGACACGGCGCGCGAGTTTGTGCTCTCGCAGGCCTTCGACGTGGAGATGGGCGCGCGGCCGCTGCGGCGGTGGGTCGAGAAGCACATCACGACGCGCATCAGCCACATGATCATCTCGCAGGAGCTGCCGCCCAACAGCACCGTGAAGCTCACCGCCCGCCCCGGCGCCGACGCCCTCAGCTTCGCCGTCAAGAGGGGCTCCCCGTCGGGCAGCATGCGTCAGAGCGACTAAGGCCGAGGTGGTAATGGGGAGGGGGAGGGGAGAATGTCTGCCGTAAGCGTTTCCTTTGATACATCAGCACAGAGAGGCACACACACATACATACACACGTGCACTGCCTCCCCTCCCCCCCCCCTTCCCCCTCCCCCACCTCTTCCTCTCCTCTCCCTTGGACTAGTGATTTTGCTTGGCTATCTGCGGATATTCAATTACTTTTTTTTATTCTTTTTTTCGTTGCTGTTGCTTTTTCGACCTGCTAACTTGTTACCTTTCTAATCGACCCCCTTATTCTTCTTCCGACCAACATTAAGCTGTTTCTCTTTTCTCTTTCAGGTGCTCTTTTTCTGTCGTTGCTGTTGTTGACGGGTCCTCGTACCTGCAGCAAGAGCAAAGGAATAGGTAAATGCGAAGAGTCTATGGAACAGTATGAAAGAAAACGCGTTTAGAAATACTTTTCCAAGAAAAGTCGTAGGTTGAATAAGTTTTTTATTTTTGAAAACAACAGAATGAAAAGAAAAAAGAAGAAAAAGAAACCTGTCTGCTCTTCAGAAAACACTCCCACCTTTCTTTCCAAATACACTCATACTGGTAAGTACGTTGTCTGTTAAGGTGTGATGAAGCTTTAGTCGCATTCTCTCATCGTATTTTTTTTTCAGAATGCTTCTCTATATTTTCCCCTCGTATTCTAAGCTGGTTTAATAGGAATCTAAAAAGAAATCGTTAATTCTCTTTCTTATTGTTTTCAACGACACACATTAGCTATCTCTCTCTCTCTCTCCTTCTCTCTCGCTCTACCACCCTAACTTACCCCCCAACTCATCTATCCATCCATCCACACAGGGGAAAAGTTGGAAAACCATAAAGTGACTCTTTTTCCCTGTTTTGCCGGGTATACGAAGTGAATTCATGAAGAAAGGGAATTGATTTGCTTTTCTCAATTCATATCTTTATTTTATTTTTTTTCTTTTTTACATACACATTTTTTCTTTCTTCCCTACACCCTATTTTTACACATTTTTTTATTATTATTTTCTTCTTATCTGTTATCACTATCTGTGACGAAAAGAAAAAAAAAATGAACTCTCTCCCTGTGTGTCTGTGTGTCTGCGTGTGCCATGTAACTTTGCGATGTGTGTTGTATTACCCATACAGAAAATTTTTTGAACACCCTCGACTCGCTAAAATGAAAGAATTTGTCCCTTATGATGCTATCTTTGAATGTCAATTCCACACTTTTCTCTATATCATTATTTTTTCCTATCCCATTCCACTATTCAAAACACAACACCTTTATTTTTTTCTCCCTCTCTTTCCTGAAAAAGCAGCAGTAGCAATCTTTTTTTTTTTCTTGCAAGTTGAAAAAGGGAAGCTGAAGACGTAGTTGTAAACTGTTCCCATTACTAATCAAACTGGGCCTCACTATATATATATTTTTTTTTACGCCATCGTTCTCAGTCTTCATCGGACCTATTGTGTAATTTTCCCTCTCACTAGCTGCTCTTTTTGTGATAGTATTTTATCTGTTGCTGGTTATTGTTATATATTAATCTGAATTGCACCGCAAGCTGTGCGTTTCTTAACTTTACAATAAGTATCTTCGTCATCATATAATTTCTTTCCTTTTTTTTTTCCTCATTGTTCATTGGCGAAACGGTTTTCTTGTTGGCCACTTACCATTTTCAATTATTATATTTTTTTTTTCTTTTTGTACTGTGCAAATACGTTTTGTAACACTGTTTGCACACGTTACAGCTCTAACTTATAAGTGCTACAAGAGAGTAACAACTGTTTAGACGGTGTTGTTGTTTTCCCCTCTCTCTCTCTCTTTCTCTGCCTCTTGCTCTCTCGTTCTTCTCGTTTTTCCCTTTGCTGCTCCAAGTTGACGCACAGCGCCAGTAGTTGGCTGTTCGACTTGCACCTCTTTTATTGATTTTTTTTTTTTTTTGCTTTCCTGCGTCTCTGTGTTTACATATAAAGTGTGACTGTATTGTCTCGTGTCGTCAACTTTTTTCTCTTTTTCCTTCTTGCAATTCCTCCCCCAATGGAGCCCCGCACTCCTGAGGTGCCGCCGTCACCGTCGCGCCGCCGCCCCCGCGCCTTCACCGCTGCCCCGTCCGACACCGCCGCGACTGCCAACGACGCAAACGGCGGCGGCACGAGCGATGGAAGAGACATCAGCAGCAGCAGCAATAGCAATAGCAGCAGTGCTAGGTATCCCGACGGCGAGAGAAGGGAAGAGGATGATATGGGCGGCGCCGGTGGTAGTAGCAGCAACGCCCATCCTCAGAATAACAGTGTGCGTGACGGCCAAAGGAAAAGCAGCGGCAGACGAGAGGAAGAGCCGGAAACGGTAGAAGTTCCGATAATGACGGCCACTGAGGCGCAGGGGGCGGCCTCGCCGCCAGACGGAGAGACCGACGCGAGCGGCAGGAGGAGCCCAAAAAGTGCGAAGAAGGGAAAAGAAAAGCACCGCAGCCGCCCCGTCATTCCCCGCGCGCCGCCGCGGCAGATGTTCATCGCCCCTCTCGACCTGGACCCGTACGGCAGCGCGCCCTCTGCCGGTCTTTCCTTTCATAACAACAACAACAGCAATAATAACAACAACACTTTTGCTGCCACCAACGGCGGCAATGAGGAGTACGCCGACCCCGACCGCATCGCGCGGCGGTACGCGGAGCAGCAGCAGCGGTGGGCGAGAATACGGGAAGAGGGCGCGCCGGTGGTGCGGCGCCGCTCCGCCCTCCGCCGGCAGGTCGCCTCGATGCGTCGCCAGTCGCGCTCCCGCTCCCCGCAGCCCGAGGAGAGGGACGGCACGCAGGGCAACAACAACAACAACAATAACGACAACGACAACAGCGGCGGCGACGGCGGCGGCAATATTGTGGAGAGACAGGGGAGTGCGAGGGACTACAGCAGCGAAACCGGACACGGCGGTGGCGGCAACAGCAATGGCAACAACAATGGAAACAGCACCAGTGCGGCGCGGCAGAGGAGCGGCACGCGGCGCCGCAGCCGCCGCCACCACCGCCGCGTGCGGGCACGCCTCGCGCGGCGCTACGTGGAGCCGGTGGAGCTGCAGGTGGAGGGTCTGACGGAGGTGGTGGCCAAGACGATGTTCGCGCTGTGGTTCGCGGCGCTCATCGCGGCCCTCGTCGTCGTCGTCATCCCCGGCGCGCGCTGGCGGCTGGTGAACGTGTGCGGCGCGGGGGAGCCGTCGCAGCTGCGGCACATGGACCGCTGGTCGAGCGACTGCGCCGCGGCCAGCCCCACCCCCGGGGCGGCCGACGGCTCCTACACCGTCGAGTGGGGCGGCGGCGGCGACGGCGTGGCGGGCCCGCTGCGCTCCGGCCTCAACCGCTACCGCCGCATCGCGCTGAGCGTCGCCGCGCCGCCGCCGGGGAGCGCCTTCTACACGGAGAAGGACGGGACGCGCGGGACGGCGGTGGTGACGGCGTCGGTGACGCTGGACGGCGTGCCGGCCGGCCTCGCGGGGCTGCAGGAGACGGAGCTGCGCCTGCGCTGCAAGTCGGGCGACGCGCGCTGCGCCCCGGTGCGGCTGACGGAGGACGTCCTGCTGGACCGCACGCTGCCGCGCGGGGGCAGCCTGCGCGTGACGCTGCGCAACGTGCCGCCGGAGATCGGCGCGGCGGTGGCGGCCGGCCCCGGCACCTCCGCCGCCGGGCTCGCCTACCAGCGGCGCGCCTACACCCTCGGCCTCACTATTGTGCGGTACATCTTTCTGCTCTTTTCGCTCGTGCACGCGGTGCGCTTTGTGGCGGTGCTCAAGTACACGAGCACGCTCTACGAGCAGGCGTGGGTGTTTGTGGCGCAGGTGGCCCTCTTTTGGTACCTCGACCCGCTGTACGCGGCCAACATCGTCACGCACCCGCTGCCGACCGTCCTCGCCTTCATTGAGTTCCGCGTGCCAAACTACTTTTTCGCCATCTGCATCGCGCTCATGTACTCGCTCATCACGGCCTCCATGTCGTGGACGGTGACGGGCGGCCCCGACTACGACCTGCGCCACCACCGGCTCCGCACGGGAGGAAAGAAGCAGCGGAAACTGGAGGGGAAGGACAGCTCGGCGGCCGGGGTGAGCGCCGCGCAGGAGCGGGGGCTGCTCGCAACCTTCTTCCTGTACAACCGCAGCCTCTACGACCCGCCGCGCTGGACGAAGATGCTCGCCGTTCTGTACGTGATCGCCGTCTTCGCGGTGGACATGGCCGACGCGGCGCGGCACCCGCAGCGGTGGTTCTCGCAGTCCAACAGCAGCGGCGTCTTTGACGTGACGCACTGGGTGGTGCTGGCCCTCATCGCGGCCGGCGCCGCCCTCTGCCTCGTCCTCGTGCTGTACCTGCGCCGCTTTCTGGGGGCGAAGCCGTACCTCGAGACGCGGCCGCAGCAGCTCGCCAGCCGCGTGTTTGTCATCATCTTCATCACGGCCCTGCTGTACTTCATCATCCACTGCCTGGTCTTCTACCTGTACGTGAACCGCGGGCACCCCGCGCTGCTCTCCCGGCAGCCCTTCGAGGACATCCCCTCCATTCTGGTGGGGACGCTCTTTGTGAACATCCTCACGATCGTCTACGCGACGCGCAGCCACGCGAGCGAGGGCGTCCCCGTGAGCGCCGGCGACCCGCGCTGGAAGTTTATGGTGTGGCCCGACTCGTGGCACCGCTGGCTGGTGCGGCACGGCGGCAGCCAGTACATCTTTCTGACGGAGGCCGAGGAGACGCGCTTCTACCACATCCAGTTTGAGTTCCGCAAGCGGCAGTACTTGGCGCGCCTCAAACGCGAGGAGAGGGCCGCGCGCGAGCGGGGAGGTTCCAGGGGAGGGCGCCGCGGGCGGCACCAAGGGACTGGCGGCGGCGGCGGCGAGGACGCCATGTCGTTTGCGGACACCCTCAGTCTGCTCAACTACTCCGACATGCCCTCCGCCGTCCCGAGCCGGCAGCCGAGCCTCTACCACGGCAGCGACGAGCGCGTGCCGGGGGGCGGAGCAGCTCCGCCGATGCCGCAGTGGGCGGCGCAGATGCGCCAACGCCCGAGCGTTCCGCACAGCCCCGACACCGAGGGGGAGGACGGACCCGACAGGCCGAGCCTCCACCACAGCGGAAATTACAACTACAACAACAACAACAACAACGCGGCAAACGCGCGGAACGCGAACAACAGGGCGGCCGAGGCCACCATGATGCGTCTGCTGGACCAGAGCGGGATGGGCGCGATGGACCGCTACAGCACCATGTTTCTCCCAACACCCGCCGTCGAGAGCCCGAACAACGCGAGGGAGGGCAACCTCAACGCGGCTCGGCGCCGCCTCCCGCCTCGCGGGTCTGGAAGCAACGGCGCCGCCGCCGGCGGCGGGCAAGACTTGAACAGACGCACTGAGCGAAGTGGTACCAACGACGACGGCGACGACGGCATGCTCTCGCGCTCTGTGAGCGGCCAGTACACCATCGAGGGTGCCGCCAAACGCCAGTCGCGCCTGGAGCGCTACCAGCAAGAAAAGACGAGCAGGCGGAGGCAGCAGCGCGCCGCGGGCGGAGGTGGTGGGGATAGCGCGGACCCCAACAACATTTCTAGCAACCTCAGCAGCCCAACGAACCGGCGCAAGGACAACTCGCGGCAGCGGCTGCCGCAGCGGAGGCTCTCGCAGGCGGCGCCGGAGGTTTCCCCCGAGGACGTGCAGTTGCCTGCGGTTTACAAGGACCCTGGTAACGGTGGTGGCGACGATGACGCCCCCAGAAACGGAGACCACTACTACAATAACTCGGGCCCCAGCAGCCCCTTGGGAAGCTCACAAGCTGCGAACTCCCCGCTGCTGCTGGCGGCGCGCGCCGGGCGTAACTTCTCCTCCCCGCCAGACTCCGCAAACAACCGCCAGCAGCAACCGCCGTCGCGCCAGTCGCCCACCACCTCCCCTCTGCTCCGCGACGCGCAGGAGCTTTCCTTCAGCGGCACCCGCCCCGTCGCCACCGGCTTCTTCCGGCCCTTTGCCGCCAGCTACGCGACAAACAGCGCCAACAATCGCAACGGCCACAACGACCATTTAGACCGCACCGCCAGCATCACGCTCGACAGTCGAATGGTCGGGGGAGGCGGGGGGATGGCATCGTCAGAGGTGCGGCGGCGGCGTAGCGCGGGGGGCTTCGGCGGCGGTAACACCGACACGGCGAGCGACGACTCGGCCAGCGACGACACTTCAAGCGACCACTCGGCGCTGCTGTCGCGCACCATCGGACAGGCGCGTCGCGGTTTCGGGGCTGTGGTGGGGGTGCTGGAGCGCGCGCTGATACAGGCGCCGGCCCGGCAGATCGGCCGCCTGGAGCACCGCACTTTTGAGGCCGTCTACCGCCCCTTTCAGACCTCGCATTTCCTGCCGTTTTTTAACCTCGAGACGGCGATGGACTGCTACAATTTGAGCTGGGAGGTGTACAACGTCCCCACGGAGATCGAGCACGCCTACATCGTTGAGACCGCGCGGCAGATCGCCGTCAAGGAGTCCGGCGGGGGCTGCTGCGGCTGCTGCGGGGGAAGCAAGGACGACGACGTTGCCGACGAGACCGACGACAACAAGAAGAAGAGCGGCGGCGATCCGGCGGAGGGCGTCGGGAAGGAGAAGACGAAGAAAAAGTACGACCTGCTGCGGGTCAAGACACACGTGTACGTTGATGAGATTCGCACCCCGGAGCATCTGGCGGTGCTGGCTCCGCGCAAAGAGGACGTGGCTGCTGCCGCCACCGCCGCCGCTGCGGCTGCGACGACCACCGCCTCCTCCTCCCCGGCCACGGCGTCCCCCACAGCGCCGCACGCGCCACCCTCCGGCAGCGCCGCCACCTCCGCCGACACCGCGGCGCCGAACCCGATCCGCCGCGAGCCGTCGAACCCGCTGATGCGCAGCAACACCGACGCCTCCGCCGCCCTCCACGACGCCGGCAACCAGAACAGCAGCCTTCCCAACAACAACACGAGCAGCACGGGTGTGCCCGACACCGGCTCCCCGACGTCCGCCGCGCCGCCACCCGTCGCAACCGCCACAGAGGCGGAGGAGCCGGAGGAGGCGGCGGCGGCGCGCACGGCGGCGGAGGAGGCGGCGGCCGCCGCGCGGGACCCCGATAACCCGAGCGTGCTTCCCATCAACCTGGACAAGTACGGCTACAAGCTGCTGTTCGCGGCGGAGGCGCGGGGCGTGCAGGTGCTCATCGCGACCATCGACCTCGACGCGCGCGAGCACGCCGGCAAGGCGCCGCGCATCGTCGTCGCGTTCCGCGGCACGTGCAACATCGAGAACGCCAAGGACGACGCGGCGATGCGGCGCACGCGGTGGTCGGAGCTCGCGCGCGCCGCGGATGACTTTAGCGACTTTGACGTCTACGACGAGCGGCTCGAGGTGGAGGCGATGCGCGCCGCGATACAGGCCGAGATGCGCGCCCAGCAGGGCAACGCTGGCGGCGCGGCCGCGGGCGCGAGCGACAACACCGCAACGAGAAAGGAGGAGACGAAGAAGAAGGAGAAGGCTGGCGGGGCGGCCGAGACCCCCCAGGAAGCGCCGCCCATTTTCCAGGCAGAGGAACTGGGCGGGCAGCGGTGGGACCTCTACGACTTCAGCGACGACGACCCCGCCGCCGACGAGGACATGCTCATCGAACTCGCCTCCGTGGGCGCCAAGACGGCCGCCGCCGCCGTCGCCGCCGACCGCCGCAAACGCGCGAGCCGGGCCGGCGGCGCTAGCAGCCGCAGGGCCAGCAGCGTCGCCACCACCGTCGGCACCCGCAGCCGCTCCAGCATGTTCAGCGGCGGCGACGACAGCGACGAGGAGAGCGGCTGCGGCGGCGGCGGGTGCTGCTCCTTCTGCTGCGGTGGGGGAGGCAACGGCGCGGCGGCAAAGGGTAACTCCAACCGCAGTAAGAAGAAGAAGAAGAAGGGCAAGTCAAAGAAGCGGCGGTGGCGGGAGCCGACGGTGCACTCGGGTTTCCTCAGCGTCTGGCGCGCGCTGAAGCCGACGGTGTGCATGGCGATGCTGCTGCTGCTTCGCGCGCACCGCGACACGGTGTACCGCGTCTTCACGACGGGGCACAGTCTGGGCGGCGCGCTGGCCTCGCTGGCCGCCTTCAGCCTCACGCGCCTGCTGCGCTACATGGACTATCCCATCCCGGAGGTGACGTGCTACACCTACGGCGAGCCGCGCATCGGCAACAGCGCCTGCAAAGACATCTACAACCGCACCGTGCCGCGCACCTTCCGCGTGCAGAACGAGAGCGACATGGTGGTGACGTTCGGGATGCTGAAAGGGCACCACGTCGGCATCAGCGTCACTATCGACCGCAACGGCAACTACATTGTGAAGCCGTCCCCAGTAGAGCGCATGTTCCCGCCCACCAAAGGCCGCGGGCTCACCATCATGAACCACCTCATGACAAACTACGGCGGCTCGATGAACGCGGTGGTGCGCCGCAGCGGCGGCATGTGTCCCGCGCGCGCGCTGCAGCCGTACGTGACCGCGGCGTGGGAAAAAGTGGAGCGCGAACTTGCGGCCGAGGCGGCCCTCAACGGCGCCGGCGGCGGCGGCGGCAACGCTAAAGGCCAACGCGCCGCCGCGGCACCCATGTTCGACTACCCGTCAGAGGAGCCGGCGGCGCGCGCGGGGCCGGCGGCGGCGGCGGCGGTGGCGGTGGCGGAGAGAGCCGACGCGACGGCAGCGGTGCATCCCACGAGATTAGCGCCGACACCGCCGCCGCCGACGGCCACTACAGAAGAGGCAGAAACAGCAACAGAGACTCCCACACCATCTCCGGCGGCGGTGGCCGCAGAGGATGAGAAGGCGGAGGAGCGCAGCGCAAAGGATGCAACCACCGCTGCCTCTGACAACGCAGTCGCCAGCAAGCCGCAGTTGTAGCCGCGAGCAGCTGAAAGCTCTCTGTGCGCGTGCTAGGGCCTCAGCGTTTTAGTTTCTTACTGGTAATGACTGTAACTCTCCTATTGTTTCGCTCCCTTCTCTTATCAAGTGTTTGCTTACTTCTTTTTTCTTGCTTCCATCACACATTTTAAATGTATCACGAATGAAAATTGAGAAGAAATAAATGAGTGAACTCGTCTTGGAGATGGGTATGTTGTGTGATACATAAAAATCTATATTCTTCACTGCCTGTAACACAACAATGAGGTTTCAGTTCCTCGATAAATAGTGCATTTTCTTGAACACGCTTTTCTGCTTCTCAAATGGTCGATCGTGAATTTGGTACTGAACCTTATAATTATTATCTTCTTCCTCCCCTCCCCCACCCCAACTTTATCAAAGGAATTCACCATTCGACTCTACACACGTGCGTCTTTTTTTCTCTCATATTTGACTCCTTTTTCGTTTGAAGAATAGAACAAAACGCGAAATCAAAAATAGCCTGACGCGAAGATCACAAAACTTGAAATCGGTCACACACACATACACACACACGCGAGTTGCTATTTCGGGAGAACAGTCTCTCCATCACCAACAGTAACGGTGACTCCTCTCTCTCTCCTTTTCAACATCCAATCAGCATCACCCATCATGTCGTCAGACGGCAAGGCAAAGGCGACCGCCACCACCACCAGTAACAACACCGCCACGTCGGCCGCGGCGCCCGCGAAGCCGAGCGAGACCAGCAAGAAGGCCGCGGCGGCGGCGGCGGCGGCGGAGCGGATGCGTCTGAAGACAGCGAATGTGTCGACCGGCGCGGCGGCGGTGCTGCAGACGGCGCACATCTCGCTGCGACCGCCGGCGGCCGACGAGGTGTGGTCCGTGTGGTACGACGAGAAGAAGGACGACCTCCGCGATTTCATGAGCTTCGACCCAAACAGCAGCAGCGCCGACGGCGACGGCGACGGTACCAACAACAACAACAGCAGCGCCAGCGTCCGGCGCACGACCAGCGTGCGGGCCCTCAGCGCGCGGCAGCTGTCCGGGCAGTTTGAGGAGGAGGTGGCCCGCTCGTGGGAGGAGGACTGGGAGGACGAGGACCTCGAGGACACCTTCGACCAGATCATGGGCAGCATCATGCGCAGCAAGGCCTCCGCCATGGCCACCGCCAGCTAAGGCGGCTTCGTGTGTGTGTGTGTGTTTGTGTGTGAGACACACGGAGAGCGAGAGAGGTGTGTGTGAGGGGGGTAAGGGGCAGAAACGGGCTCCTAATGTAACTCTCCCGGAAGGTTCTTCTCCTCTTGTTGTTGTTAACAACGCTATCAAAAGCTGCTAATCGATAAAGAGAGGGGTAATGAAAGTACGCAACAACAACGGAGAGGATGCGAACTCTTACACTGTCTCTGGTAAACACCACAAGCGCTGTCATATTTCTCTCTCTCTCGCTCTCTCTTGGTACCTTACTACTCGGCTTTCTTCTTCAGATAATAATGACACGACACCACCGCCACCACCGGCGACGACGTAACTTCATTGCTTTTTTTGTTGTTGTTGTTTTCAGTGTGTGCGTGTGAGTGTGTTACATATTTGCTCGACCCTCGTGCGTTTTCTATGTCCTTGATCATTTTTTGAAATATAAAAAAACAACCTTGTTTTATAGAATTGGCGGACACCGCGGATTAAGCGCAGAGCGTAGCGTTGAGCGTGGGTTCACTTGTCCTGTTGCCCAGGCTCTTCCTAATTTTGTTTTCCACCACCTTCAGTCCTTCGTTGAAGCGACTCTGAATGTTTCCAACCCGCATACTGTTTTGCTTTGATCCCTAAAGTTTATTGATGTTTGTTTGTTTTTTCGGCGCGTAACTATGTCGCCTTTTATCGTACGACTGGGTTCTCCTCTCTACTTCACAGTGGCATTCACTCCTCCACCTCTCCTCCCACTCCTCCCCATTACGCGCATCCATCCAAACTAAAGGTTGTTGTTTATTGACACACAATTCCCTTTCCCTCCCCCCTCCCCCCTTCTCACCGGAGTATCTCCCAATGTTTGCGCGCACCGCTGGTCTTCTCCGCACCGCGGCGGCAGTAGCGGGGCCGACGCGCCGTCTCTTTTCCTCCAAGGGCAGCGGCGACGCGGGCGGTAGCAGCTCCGCGGCTGAGTCGTCCTCCCCAGCCTCCTCTGCCTCCGCCTCCCCCGGCGGCAGCAGCAGCGTAGAGGCGGCGGTAGACAGTCACAGCAGCAACGGCGGCGCCCCTGTGGCCGGGTGGATGGCCGGCGCGGCGTGGGCCTCGCTGGGGCCGGAGTTCAAAGGGGTGAGCGAGGACAAGTACCTGCGGCCGCTGCCGACGCACTTTCTGACGCCGCGCGCGACGACCGACGTGCAGCCGGCGGAGGAGCTGCTGTCGTCGCTGGTGGCGGAGAGTGAGGAGCGCTACGCCGGCGTCGACGTGCGGGACCCGTCGTCGCTGGCCGTCTACGAGGGCGAGCGGCCGTCGTGGCTGACGCTGGGCGGGCAGGTGCGCGCGGTGTCGGAGTTCATCAGCGGGCACTTGTGCCACCACATCTCGCTGCCCGAGTGGCGGCAGCTCTTCGACCTGCAGTACGCCGAGATGGACCTCACCTACTGGCTCTACGTCCTGCACGTGCACATGGTCAGCCGCCGCGCCACGTCGATCCCCATCGACAAGTTCAACCGCCGCCGCGAGGTGATGGAGGAGCTGCTGCTGACCATGTTCGAGAGCTGGAATGCGACCAGCGAGGACATCATGGGCCGCCCGCCGCTCAACAAGATAAAGTACTACATCCGCGACATGTACTACGTGACGGCGGTCAACTTTGAGGAGGCGCTGCTGCACGACGGGCCCGGCGCCGACCTGATGTTGATGGGTTTCTTGATGAAGTTCTGTCCGCTGCCGCGCCCGGAGGACGTGCCCATGTACACCTACTACACCCTCGTGCACTACATCCGCTTCCACACGGCGCTGCTCGACCGCATCCCGGACGAGAGCATCGCCAAGGGCAACTTCAACTTTTTGAGTCCCACCGATCCTTTTATCTTCGAGCCGTACAACGAGATCGCCTACGATCAGGTCATCCGCGAGTGGTCGGCGGAGGGGGAGGAGACGCAGCAGGAGCAGGAGCAGCAGGAGCAGGGGCAGGATCAACAGCAACAGCAGCAACAACAACAGCAGGAACAATAGGAACCGTAAGCACGTGCGGGCAGAGGTATCATATACGGACGCAGCGAGCGCTGAGGCTTCAGAGGGCGCCAAAAGAGGAAGGCTCTTTTTTTTTTCTTGTTTCCTCTCTCTTCCCTCATCATGGGTTGCCTCCAGATTCTTCTCTTCCCCTGTCACGCAAATCGTCGGTTCTACTCACAGTATCTATCTGCTTCTTCCCTTTATTTCTCTTCTGTGTTTTCTTTTTTGACTATTTGAATAGCATCCCGCACCGCGTTTATATTTTTTTTCGCGAGTCATTCATTATGTCTTTTTCTTTCCCCCATATTGACTTTCCTCTCTCTCTCTCTCTCTCTCTCTCTCTCTCTCTCTCTCTTTCTCGTCAAGGATGGCAAAGCCGTGTTACGCGTGATTGCCGCTGATAATAGAAGAGGAGGGGAAGAAGAAGAAAGAAGACTCTCTAATCCACGTGAGAAAGGAAAACGATAAATTGGATGCGAAATTCGAAAAACAAAGAGGAAGGATTCGAAGAGGAACGAAAGTCGTGCGCTCCGTTTAATGTACGTGCTTCAAACGGGAAGGTTTACACTCACACACTGTATAACTGCTTGATACCTGTGCGGCAGCTGCACAAGCACAGCAAGACTAAGTGAATTTACAAAAACAAAAAACACACCACATTGTATTGTTTACTTCTCACATTGATTACGTTTTTTTTTTACGGTTTTTGGTTTGTTTTTTAATTCACTTTTTTTTTCTTTGCTGCCGTTTTTTCTTTCTTATTCTAATTACACGCTTATTCATGTCGCCTCGGCGTCTAACTTGTTCACACACACACACACTCATCCACTTGCACATCCACATGCGCTCTCACTAAGAAATAAGAAAACCAGCTGAAAAATGGATGTGTATAAAAATGAAAAAGACGGAGGGGAAAGCGCGTATCAGCCTTTTCTCATCGATATTCTGGATTATTATGTTTTCTGAGAGCAAAATGGGTCTCGCTCTCTCTCTCTCTCGCTCTTTCGTTCTCGGGAGCTCAAGCATGTTCTAACTGTACCACAAGTTTGCATGCTCATACGCACTCCTGCAAATGCATCATGCTCAGTATTATGCTGTTACCGTTTGGCGTTTCGAGGCACTTCGCTCTATTCAATCCATCTTTCTTCTATCCTTATCACCCTCCCCCCCCGCCCCCCTCCTCACCGCCACAACCGACACTTGCAAAAAAGGTAACGATTTTATTCACTTGTTTTATAACTTGCATATTCTAAACTTAGTAAGAAATATCTTTATAAGGAAAGAGTCGATCATTTCTTACACTATCGCTGCTCTAAATTGTCTACTCATTTCTTCTTTATTCTTCCTGTTTCATTTTTCACTTAACATCAATAGATCTCATCTATTTCGTTCTCTTGTGTTTTTCCTTATCCGGTTGTTTCGAAGCTATACAACAGGGAATCATCGTCTCTTGAATCGTTTTCGTTTTCTCTGTTGCGTCATCCCTTTTTCACACAAAATAGCAATCACAAAGAAAAAAAAATTGAGAGAGACTAAAAGTAAGCCTTATCATCGTTGAACTTGTTCTTCTTTTGTTTGTTTATTTTATTTTCTATTTGCTCCGACTGAGGTAAAATAGAAAAACAAAAGATACAGTTTCCGAAGAGAAGAAAAAAAAAGAGAGAGAGATATACAGACGAATACAAAAACGAATACGATGAGCAAAGCCATCAAGCGCATCCCGGTGGCGGAGGCGACGAGCAACGTGCTGTCGCTGCCGCGCCTGCCGGTGCCCGCGCTGGCCGACACGGCCTCCCGCTACCGCGCGGCGGTGACGGCGGTGCGCGCGCCCGCGAGTGAGGCCGTCAAGAACCACTTTGCGCGCCTCGACGACTTCCTTGCCACCTCGGGCCCCGTACTGCAGAAGGCGCTGCTGGACCGCGACGCGGCGGCCATCGCCGCCAACGCGGCGCCCTTCTCCTACTTCGAGGGCGTTGTGCAGGAGCAGGCGCTGGCGAGCCGCGCGCCGCTCGAGGTGAACATGAACGCCGGCTTCATTCTCAAGAAGGAGCTCGCGGGCCTCAAGGGCGGCCCCGCGCCGCCGCCGCCGTCTCCTTCTTCCGCGGCCGCCGCCGCCAGCCCTGAGGCCGTCGCCGCCAAGAACAAGCGGCAGGCCTTTGTGGCGGGGAGCTTCGCCTACGGCATCGGCCGGTGGATCGCGGAGGCGCGCGCGCAGGGCATCGCGGTGGCGGACCCTCCCGTGGACGTGTCGCCGCTGGTGTCCGAGTTCGGCCGCAGCCTCATCCCGGGGGTCGCGAGCGACGCGCAGCACACGACGCCGTTTGAGAAGCTGCGACACGTGGTGGTGCTGCATGACGGGCACCCGTTCTGCGTGCGGCTCTTTAGTGACGCCGGGGCGCTGCTGCCGCGCGCGGAGCTGTGCGCGGCGATGGAGCTCGTGCTGAGCATCACGCCGGACCGCGACAACACGGCGCCGGTGAGCGTGCTGACGGCCGGCGGGCGCGCCGTGTGGGGCCAGGCGTACCAGGAGCTGATCCGCTCCCCGGAGAACGCCGCCGCGCTCGCCAAGTTCCACGAGAGCGCGCTCGTCATCTGCCTCGACAACGCCGAGTGGGGCGAGGGCGCCGGCGGGGAGGCCAACAGCGTCGCGGGCGCCCTCGCGATGCACGGGGCGCGCGAGGAGCTGGAGAACCGCTGGTACGACAAGCACCAGCTCATCGTGTCCGGCGACGGGCAGGTGGCCTTCAACTTTGAGCAGACGAGCAGCGAGCGCGTGCAGTGGGCGCGCTGGATCGATGACGTGCTCACCATTCTCGAGGCCGACGCGGCCGCCGCGCCGCCGCCCGCCGCCGTCCCCGCCGCCGCCGCCGCCGCCGCCGCCGCGCATGTCGAGCCGCTGATCATCACGTACGGCAAGTCCTTCGCGACGCACATCCGCACCGCGCGCGCGGAGGCGCTGGAGGTGGTGAGCGAGACGGAGGTCAAGTCCTTCTCCCTCCCGTACGGCCGCCGCGCCCTCGGCACCGTCGCCGGCGTCTCGCCCAACGCTTTTGTGCAGCTCTGCCTGCTGCTCACGCAGTACAAGGCACGCGAGCGGCTCGTCCCCACCTCGGAGCTCCGCAGCGTCGCCGGCTTCTTCCACGGGGGCACGGAGCTCGTGCGCAGCGCGACCGCCGAGGCCGCCAGCGTCGGCGCCGCCATCGAGAAGTACCGCCGCAACCGCCGCAGCAGCAGCGCCACCGCCGCTGGGAGGGGGAGGGGGAGGCCGAGACCACCCCGCTCGTGCGCTACCGTGACCTCCCGCCGCTGCTCTCGTCAGAGGAGCGCGCAGAGATGGCCGGCCTCATCAAGGCGGCGCTCGCGAAGCACGTGGCGCTGACGGCCGAGGCGTCGCGCGGCGCCGGCATCGACCGTCACCTCGCCGCACTGCACCACGTCGCCGTCAACAACAAGGACAAGGCGGCCCTCGCCTTCTTCGAGGACCCTGTGTTTGTCAGCGGGCAGCAATACGCGATCAGCACGAGCGAGTTCTCCCGGCCGTGGCTCGCGCAGAACATCTGCGGCCCCGCCGGCCCCGACGGCTACGGCATCGGCTACGTCATCGACGAGGAGGAGACGCGCGTGTCGCTGTCGGACTTCATCAACAGCCCCGCCTCCGACTCGGCGGAGCTGCAGCGCCTCGCCGGCGTCACCGCCGAGACCCTCTACCACCTCCTTACCGGCAGCAAGATCTGAGTAGGGGGGGGGGGGCAAGACTTTTCCTTCACACATACACGCACATACGCATACATACGTGTGTTGGCCGTTCCTCTCTCTCTCTCTCTCCCTCTCTCTCCATATATAACTTCTTTTCGCGGCGTTATCCTCAGAATGAAGAAGAGGGACCGAGAAAAGTTAGAACAGTTTGCGGAGAATAGCAGGAGAGAGAAGAGAGGGGGAGGGAGGAAGGGGGAGAAAGCACCTCAAACACCAAACTAAAATACAAAATAATCAAGATGAACGGCTGCAACTTAAATATAAATAAAACCCCTTCATCAAAACGCAGTTCGGCAGCGAACATATATCTTTTTTCTCTCTCTCTCTCGCCAGTGTCTAAAACTGTCTCCCGGAATTGATGCGTCTTTCACTCATAATGTTTCTCCATCACTTGAATTGCTACCTACGCTCACTTGTCACACCACTAATTACTTTCTTCCTGTTGTTGTTTTTTAAATCACTTCTACGTACATCATTATTACTATTATTACCAACATCACTGTCCACTCCCACTTTTTTTTTCTTCTTTTTTTTTGCTGCCAACCATTCATAAATGGATTTCTTAATTCATTTTTCTCCATTTTTTGCTTCTCTGCGGTGCCTCTAAGACATATTATTAATATAAAAAGCACCCTAAATTCAAAAAAAAAAGTGTGCGTATGTTATAATTAACGTACTTCTCTACATATACATATTTGCATATCTGCATATATAGTCACTTTTAGTTCACTTTTTTCTTCTTCTTCCGATTTCGCACTTCTCAAGAATGACGCAATTCTTCTCTCGATACTCTCTTACTTTGCTGTCCCACTCACCAACAACCTTTGCCGAAGAGCCTTAACGCGATGCAAGCCTAACCCATCGCAAAAAAAAAAGAAAAGAAAAGAAAAAAAAAGAATCGGTGTAAATGAAGAAAGACGAAAGGGAATTCTCTCATTTGAAGAGCGGGCGGTGAAAAAAAATGTGTCGAATTTACGCGCCCAGCAATGTTTCATTTATACGTCTCCACCACCTCTCCGTACATTCTCAACTGCGGAAATGGATTGTTATTACTATTATGATAGTTCTTTACTATTACAAGTATATAAATACCGGACCGCTAAATGTAGGAAGTGAGTGTTTTTAAGTGTATCTATCGTCCTACAAAAGTGCCTGCTATTTCAATTCTTATGCTCACATTCAGTGCGTCTCTGACGGCTCGTCCAATCAGTTATGTCGTATCATTCATTTCACTCTCCACTCAGTGCTTTATTTTATTCTCTTTCTTTCTTTCTTTCTCCCTCGTTTCCAACTAAATATCAATCGCACTTTTTTTTTAATATTTTTATTGCTTGGAAGGGAAAGCTATTTGGTATACATTAATACTATACGTGTAACCCTAATCATACTTGAAAATTAAAATTTTAAAAGTACACTCTCTATTCTTCGCAGCATTTTAATATCTGAAAATACTGAAAAAACGAGAAAAGAGGTATATTTACTTTTAAAAAAAAAAAGAAGATGAACACACCCAATGAGGCGCACTCGATGCAGTTCATACTGCACATACTCAACACCAGCACCACCCTCGACAATAACAACAACAACAGCAACACTATGAGAGACGACGCGGCGCCAGCCGGGGGCATCGACACCGAGGCGCTGCGGGCGCGCGTGGCGGCGCTGGCGGCGGAGCGCGTGCCCGGCGGCGGCGCCGGGCGGTGGGACCCGAAAGGCACCGACTTCGCCGCCGCCCTGCGAACGCTGCTGGAGCAACGCCGGATAACCCTCGCGCAGGCCAACGGCCGCTCCTACGTAAGTCTGCCCGGCAGGGGCGGCGGAGGGGGTGTTGGCGCTAGCAGCGGTAGCCAGCACCACGCGGGGGCCCCGCACGGCACTACTGCTGCCACTGCTGCTGCGGCGCCACCGCCGTCGCAGTCTTCGGCAACGCGCGCGCACGGCGTGAGCGGCAGCAGCAGCAGCGGCATCCATATCAACAACAACAGCAATGCGAGTATACACGGCAGCGCCTCCCGCGCCCCCTCCTCCTCCTCCCTCGCCCCCAGCGGTGGCGGCGGCGGCGGCGCTGTCGGCAGTTTCGAGAGCGAGAGCGCGTCGCTGGTGCTGGAGGCGCTGCGGGCGCGCGGGGGCCAGGGCGTCGACCAGCAGACACTGCAGCAGCTCACCCGCATCCCGAAAGCGGAGCTGGTGAAGGTGCTGCACTACCTGCAGTACTCCCAGCGCCGCGTGCAGGAGGTGCGCAGCTTCACCAACAAGGCCCGGCGCGTCTATCTGCTCGCCGACGTGATGCCCGACGTCGGCGTCACCGGCGGCTTCTTCTACTGCGGCGAGGCCCTGGACGTGCCGCTGGTGGACGCGCTGCGGAGCGAGGCGCTGACGCACGTGTGCGCGCGCTACCAGCAGGCCGTCGCGGGTGCCGGCGCCGGCGCTGGCGTCACGCTGGCCGACATCGAGCGGCACCTCACGCAGTGGATGCAGGGGCAGCACCAGCAGGCCTGGCAGCAGCAAACGCAGCAGACGCCGCAGCCGCCGCAGCCGCAGCAGCTGTCGGTCGCCTCGCACTCCTCCTCCCCGCCGTCGCCGGCGCCCGCGATGCCTGCGTCCTACTCGCAGGGCAGCGCCACGATCCTCTCGTCGCCGGTGTCCGCCCACGCGGGCGGCGGCTTTCCCGACGGCCTCCCCAGCGGCCGCGGGGGCGGCGCGGCGGCGGCGCCGTACCGCAGTCGCGTGATGACCATCAAGGACGTCTTCCACCTCGTGCGCTCGCTCGTGTACGACGGCGTGCTGCTCGAGACGTACCACGGGCAGTACGGCGGCGGCCTGCGCGTCGTGGCGCCCGCCAGCAACGACGCGCTGCAGGCGGCGCGCGAGCTCTACTCGTACGTCCCCGCCACCGCCGCCGGCGTCGTCCCCGGCGTCGCCTCCGCCGCTGGCGGCGAGCTGCTGCTGGGGGGCGGCGAGAGCGTGGTGCGCTTCTTCACCGTCCGCCCGCGCGCCACCTGCGGCGCCGTGATGGCCTTCGACGCCTCCCGCCTCTCCCCCGCCGCCGCGCGCGCCGCCGCCACCGAAGCGCTGGCCAGCTTCGCCAACAGCAGTGGCGGTGGTGGTGGTGCCTCGGGCGCGGCCTCCCCCTCCTCCCCCTCCTCCGCCCGTGCGGGACGCGGGGCGTTTGTGCCCTCCGCTGGCGCCAAACGCACCCGTGAGGCGGCGGAGGGCGCGGAGCCGTTCGCGCGACCGCTCGGCGACGACGCGGAGGCGGAGGCGCCGGCCACCACCGTCGACGCCGCCCTCGCCGCCGCCGCGCTCATCAGCGCCACCTGCCGCGACGTTCTGTCCATGTGGGAGCCGGCGCTCGGCGCGAGCAGCGGCAGCCCTGGCAGCAGCAACCGCAACAGCACTACTGCCGGCGGCGGCAGCGGCGCGCGTGCCATTCCCGGCGCGGCGCCGGTGAAGCAGGAGCGGGCGGAGGAGGGGGGCGGCGAGGCGGCGGCGGCGCTGCTGGCGGCGGCGGCGGCGGCGTCATCTGCCAGCGGCGGCGGCACCAGCGACGGCCCGGCCAGGAGACAGCGGGAGCCGCACACGGTGCCGGGCCTGATGGCGGCGAGCGGCCTGCCGTGCCTTGGGTGCCCGCAGCTCGCCCGCTGCTTCGAGGGGGGTCTGGTGAATCCCAAGAGCTGCGCGTACCTCGCCGCCTGGGCTGCCGTACCGGACTGGTGACGAGGCGGGTGGGGGAAATGTGTGTGCGCCCCTCGCTGGCAGTGGCACTCCTCGGTATGTTTGTTTTTCCAACTTCTCTCTCTCTTTCTCTCTCTCTCTCTCTCTCTCTCTCTCTCTATTTCTCTGCGTGTGTGTGTGTGTGTGTCGCCGCTTGCGTACCCGCCTCAACGGACTAAAACCTTTGTGTTTTGCTGTTTCACCCATTCATTGCTCATTATATTGTTCACTTTCCTTGTGTGTTTGTGTGTCGGCACAGACCGTTCCTGAAGGAGTGGTGATTCGCTGCGTTGTTTCATTCGTCCACTCGCTCGTTACGGCTGCGCGTGTGCCTCCCGCCGCCACGTTGTTTTCGCGTCAAGTTGGGATGGCGAAATAATTTTCACGCCCATTTCTCTCTCTCTCTCTGTCTATCTCTCTCTCTCTCTCTCTCTCTCTTTGCTTCGCATCCCTTGTAGGTAGTTGGTATTTGTGTGTGACAAAGACACACACGAAAAAAAAAACAGGCGAACAAAAGTACCTTATATTGCACCTCGTCAGACTGAAAAGAGGAATTATAATAAAAAAAAACTTATTCTATCAAAGTTATCTCTCTTTAACGACCTCCCTCTCCCCCTTTTTTTCGAAAACATCAAAAGGAGAAAAAAAAATATATATTAAACATATTAAACAAGCAAAAAAAAAAAAAAAGAAATGGGTCTCCTCTCCGCCGTGACTGGCGCCCTGAGTCGCCTGCGGGCCGCCGTGTACGACGCGGTGATCGTCCCCATGACGACGGCGTGGTATCGGGCGGTGCTGCTGGAGGTGCCAGTGGGCGCGCGCGTGCTGGACGTGGGCATCGGCACCGCCGCGAGTCTCCTGCGCAACCGCGACCTGCTGCTCAGCAAAGGCATCCGCGTGACCGGCGTCGACTACGACGCCGACTACGTGCGCCGCGCGCGGGAGGCGGTGCGCCGCGCCGACCCGCCCGCCCTCGCCGCCGCCGTGTCGGTCGTCCACTGCAGCATCCACGAGTTCGACCCCGCGCGTCTGCCGCCGGCGCCGGCGGGGGAAGAGGAGAAGGGCAGCAAGGGCGCCACCGCCGCCGCCAACGCCGCCGCGCCCTTCGACGTGGTGTACTTCTCCGGGAGCTTCATGATCATTCCCGACAAGGCGGCGGCGCTGCGGCGCTGCGTGTCGATGCTCGCCGACGGCGGCGCCGTCTTCTTCACGCAGACCTTCGAGAGGCCGCCGCGCACGGCCCTGGGGCGCCGCGCGATGCCGCTGGTGAAGCGCGCGCTGCGGGCGCTCACCACTATTGACTTTGGCGACGTCACGTACGAGGCGGACTTTGTCCGCGTCCTGGCGGAGGCGGGCGTCGCGGTGCGGCGCAAGCGTGTCCTCCGCGGCGGTTTCTTCCGCGAACAGGTCATGATCGTCGCCGCCCCCGCCGCCTGACCGCAACGGTTCATTTACTCTTCCTTGTGCTAACTTGTCTTTCTTTTACCTCCCTTTCGTTTTGTCGTTTCCCTCCATTGAATCTGTCCCCTTCTTCGCCTTGGCTGACTGCGGAATGCTCCGGCCATGCTGCCCCCCTTTTTCCCCTCCTCTCCCACACCACACCCTGTTTCCCCCGCCCTTCCGCACCCTCGCCCAGCCCCTGGCCCTGTCTGCTGGGGACGTGCCTACCGCCCAAACCGGCGGGAATGCCGGGGCCCACCGACGCGTGCCCATGGCAGCGAAGGAAGAAACGCGCGGCACAGAGCCGGGGATGAGTGACGGGGCCCCAACCGCAAAAATCACCACGCGGCACGCGAAGGTGTGCTTCTGCGGGCTCAGAATAACCACGTGCTCGTTCAGCAGATTGCCGAGGGGAGAGCGCGTCAGGGGCGGGGGCTGCAGGGCATTGTTAGCAGACGCAGCGGAACGGCCGCCCTGGATGGTGCGCCGCCGCCGCTCCTCGAAGCGCCGCGCCATCGCCTCGTCATACGGACGCAGCGCTCCGTAGTTGGCCACCGCGTGCCGCGCATGCGGAGGGTAGGTCGCGTTGCAGATGTACGTCGCGGCTCTGCTTCCCACCGTGCTTTTGCGCAGCATCACCTGAGCGAAAATCGTGTGGGCGTCCACCATCATGATTGCGTCCGGCAGCCGCCGCGACGCCCCGTCACTGTCCGCAGCGCCGGACCGTATGAAGGAGAACTCGAGCGCCGGGTCATAGTCGCCCGCGACCTTCCGTGCAACCTCATTCTCGTCCTCTGTCAGCAGCTCAGCGGCCGCCGACGGCTGCGCGGTGCCCGCATCACCCGCGTACTCCACGGCGAGGGGGCCGTCTGAGCGGTACTCGCGCAGTCGGTTGTGCATGTACAGCAGGCCGACGAGGGTCTGGTCGTTGGTGTCGTCGCGGTGGGCGCCAGGCTTGTGCATCGGGTACGTGCAGTCCTCCGCGGAAACCGGAGAGCGCCGCCGTCAGCGCATGTAATCGTTTATCTCGGAGCTTCACGCAAAGAACTGGGAATGTTGGCGCACTCCAGTGCAATGAAAGCATTAAGCATTGTAAATAGCAGCAACTGAAAGATCAAGAGCCGAGAAACGTAGACGACAGAGCAATCTGTCCTAATCCTTTGTTGCGTACGGGCGGCGAAGGGATGGAAGAGAGGAGCAGAGTGAGTATATCTGTTATAAAGATAGAGATATCATGAGAAGGCCCAGGTTCACTCATAACCACTCTTCCAGAATCTTAGCACTTCCAACTTTGCTCACCGTTAATGATAATGTATTTTCCACGTTTTAGATTTATATGAGATTTTAAGCTTACGAAGCGCACGTCTGCGCACTCCATGACCCCATTCACCGAACCTCCCCGGCAGGAAGCGCAGCGTAGGGGGTTATGGAGGACGGGTTTCCCCGCTGACAGCGACTTCGAGGATGAAACAGGGAAGTAAAATTACGAGGAATCACTCAAGAGAAAAAAAAAATGTGGACTCATATAGATAGATTGTTGAACATTTTCACACAGAATCACGCATAGGTGCAGGTTGTTGTTTCTGTTATTTTTGTTTTATTATTTCGTGTCTGTGCGTGTCACTGCTGAACTCAAATCAGGGAGCGTTCATCCAGGAGTGTTCATTGTATTGTAAAGCTGTCAGCGATGGCATCGCTCCTAAAAAGATTAGATGCTTTGAACAGTGAAATAAGATTGAAACGCTAATAGAGATGCTCTTGAACCAAAACAGTACATAAATAGATAAAAAATTAAAAGTTTTTTTTACAATAATAATAGTAATAATAAAATTTAAAAAAATGATGAGATTGCGCAAAAAGCCGCATTTCTGGAGGAGAGAGAGGGAAGTGCGGAATCGTCGGATCATTCGTAAGCGAGAAACCACGGCCCTCTATAAAATAAAAGAAGCTTTTTGACGAGCATTTTTTTGTATAAAGGTATATATCTTCAGCAGAATGCAAAGTGGAGAAAAAAAAGAAAAAGAAGAGAAAGAAGAGAAAGTAACAAAGGTAAAAAGGTAGAAAGCTAAAAAGATAAAAAGGTAAAAAGGTCTTTACAGGGTTTGCTGTTTGCAGTTCTCCACCGTTTTGTGGAGGTGGCATAACCTTTCGAAATATATAGATAGACCTTGACGACGAAAAGAAAGCACACACAAGAATAAACCCAGAGAGAGCGGAGGGGAAAGTAGAGGTCGAGTGAATCATCTCCACCAACACGCAAACACACAGGAGTGTGTTATCACTTTATTAGAAGTGTTCAGACCACAGCACCAATAGCACGACGGGATGGGAGACCCATCTCGCACGCACGCAGACATGGTTAACCCGCTGGTCAGAACAGTAATCAAATGAGGCGCCCGCGAGCCGGCGACAGCGCAGAGACAACAAGGGCAGGCGCCGCGCACAGGGCCCTGCTTACTTGCGACCCACCGCCGCCCACAGCAGCTCGGCGTCCTTCCCCGAGTCGCCCAGCGGCACCAGATCGGGTTTTGTCGCCGGCAGGCACCCCAGCTCGCGCGTCGACCGCCGTATCAGCTCCTCCGTCACCGCCCGCCCGGTGCCCTCCCCGCCGCGTCGAGGAACGCATGCTCAACAGCAAAGGGCGGTTGGCTGTGGAGAGGCCGAGGCTCAGCGTGCGACTAGGCTGCAGGGGTGAAGGAGAACCAAGGAAAGACGTCCTAATCGTGAAAACAGACCAAAATGACAGAAAACGAACGCAACACATTGACACCTAATCAGTACTTCAGCTTGTATGCTCCCTCTGTTGGGCCCGCGGCGCCGATCGCGTCGGATCACCTGCGAAGCGTCTGCGGCTCGCACCAGCACTACGCACAGTCGACAATGAGACCCGGGCTTAGGCGGGTGTCCCAAAGACGATAGAGCGGTGCCTGGGGCGGCCCCTGGCGCTGCACCTGCTCGTGGATCATCGGCATCTCCTCGGGAAACATGCGGTGGATGCATATGGAGTTGGGGTTGATTTCACGGCCGTGCGGTAAACGGGGCAAGTCGTGCATAAAGCAAAGGCCGACTCCGACGTAAAAGATGTTGTCCGCGCGCGCGTTGAGGCTCACAAAGCGGCCGATCATCGCATCCTCCGCGAATACCTTATGCTCAACATACGTCTCGATCTTCCGCCGGTCGGGGCGGCCAAGCAGCGCGCTCAGCATGTGCGGCTCGTTGCGGAACACGGCGTCGACGGCCTCGGAGCCTAGAATGTACAAGAGACCCCAATAGAAGAGCTCCCCGTCTCTGCCGTGAATGTAACCCCAGTACAGCTTCTTGAGGTGCTCCGGCGTCACGGCGATCGGGTGTCGGAGAGTCGCCAGCGCGTCCAGGTGGCCCAGAATGAGCGACGGGCGCAGATACGTGTCGTCATCGGTCTTTCCATAGTACGAGGCGCGGGGGAACTGCCGGCGCGCAAAGGCAAACCACGTCGCTGTCTTGCGAGACTGAGACCACTCAGGCAGAAGCCCGCGCTTGCGGCCCACACCACACTCCTCGCCGTCCTCCACCTCGCACAGCGGGGGGTCCTGCGCACCGCGCAGCCACAGAATGTCCGCCGCAGTCTCCGCCTCGCCGCGCAGCGCGTCGCTGGGCCCTCTGCCGGCGCGCGTGTGGTGCTCGGCAAGCACAGACACCACTAGCATCCGCCCCTCGAAGTTGTTCGCGCGCCGCGCAACGCTCGCGTCCGTCATCCACGTCGCGCGGTGCAGCGGCCGCATCCGCCGCCCCCGCAGGTTGTCCGTCGACTGCGCGCCGACAACGACTGTGTACGGCGTCTGCATCGGGCCGACGCTGCCGTCCGCGCTCAGCGCCCACCGCCACGCCGCGCACGCCGCCGGGCCGCCCGTCACCGAACACAGCGGCGCCGCCCTGCTGCTCAGAGTGCGCACTAGCGTCTCCGCAAGCGTGTCATTGAAAGTTGGGCGGAATGCCGCCCGCCGCGCCATCTCCGCCGATGAGAGCAGAGAATATAGGGCTAAGAGGATGCACAAGACAAGAGCGGCCAGAAGCAGCGCGCGGCACGCCGGCCGGCGTCGGGAGAGCCACCCCAGAACTCGTGCGGAGGAGTATTTTCTTCTGAAGAAGCGGACTTTCTCGCTGGGAGGAAGATCGCTTCCGTTGGCAGCATCCTCACGCTTACGCATCGCAGCAGACACTCAAAGATACTACACAAGGAAAGTGGTGCGGGACGGCGAGCACGTAATAGGAAAGCAGGCGCTGCTTGCTGACACAAAAGGTTAAGGAGAACATAGGGAAAGGAAATGGGATAAATGGGTGTGCTGTAATCATGACGATAGTGACACCGTCGTTTTCAGTAAACCATAGAGCAGCGGAGACTACATAGAGACAGCCTGCTGCACTCACTTTCACCACGAGCGATGCACATCTGGAAGCAGTGGCGTAGGACAAGCAACTTCCAGCTGAGTACATCAGAGGACGAGGTACTACTGAGGACAAAGATATAACTGTTGGTTCTGCACTGCAGGTGTCCACTCATTCACACAGGAGAAGGTCTGCTGAAAGTTGCATGTCGAAAATAATAATAATAATAATAATAATAATGACTCACCTGCGACCTGCCGCCGCCCACAGCAGCTCGGCGTCCTTCCCCGAGTCGCCCAGCGGCACCAGATCGGGCGCCGCCGCCGGCAGGCACCCCAGCTCGCGCGTCGACCGCCGTATCAGCTCCTCCGTCACCGCCCGCCCGGTGCCCTCCCCGCCGCGGTACGCGTCCACGTCGCCGCACTCGCCCACCAGCCGCCACACGCGCACCGGCGGCAGCAGCTCCGTCAGCCGCGCCAGCTCGCAGGCGGCGCGCGTGTGGTTCACGAGAGGGTGCAGCAGGGGATACAGCTGGGGGAGGAGGTAGAGGTAGTGCTGCATGACGGCTCGCTTGTCGTTGCCGGGCGTGTGCCACACAAAAGGACGCGTCACGATTGATTCGGTGCGCGGCGGGAAGGCGGTGGGCGAGTCGGCCGTGATGAGGGAGGCGGCGCGGAGGAAGGAGAGGCCGGAGCACGTGCCGTTTGCTTCCGCCTCGTCCGCGCGGCACGAGTAGGAGTGGGCCGTTGGGTTGAGCACCACCATGTTATCGTTCAGCAGGTTGCCGAGAAAGGAGCGAGGCGGCAGCGGCGGGGGCAAATCGTGAGCCGCACTCCCCGCGCTGCTCATTGTGTGTCGCCGCCGCACCTCAAAGTGCTGCGCCAGTTGCTTGTCGTACGGACGGAGCGCGTAGCGCCGTAGAGCACTTCCGTGCGCCTGCGGGAGCCACGAGGCGTTGAGGCTGTACGTGTGGTGCTCCTCATCCCACGCATTCAGGTTGTGTATGAGCTGCGTCAGCGCGTTGTGCCAGTCGACCGCCATCAGCGCGTGCGGCAGGCGCAGCGAGGCGCCGTCGGCGTCGGGCGCGCCGGAGGGGATGTGGGACGTCAGGCCGAGTATGTCGTACCGCTCGTTCGCCCAGCGCACCCTCTCGCGCTCCGTCGTCGTCAGCACGGAGGCGAGAGTGCTGCTTGTGTAGTCCACCGCCAGCGGGCCGCCGGTCTGGTACTCGTGCAGGCGGTGGAGGAGGTACAGAATGCCGATATAGCCCTGGTCGTTGCCGTCCGTGCGGAACGCGCCGCGCTTGTGTTTGGGGCTCCCGGGAGTACGAAATCTGCACCACACCCCCTCGCACGCCGGCAGCGTGTGGGCGAGGTTCTGCGCCGCGAGAAACGCCCGCCGCAGCGCCCACACACGCACCATCAGGAAACCACAGGTGATGCGGAACATCTCCGAGTGACCATCCGCCGCCACCGCGTGGTCGCCGTCAGTGTAGCCGCCGGCGCTGTCGACCTCCTCCGTAGCGTTGCGCGCCGCGGCCGCGGCCCCGGGGGCGGGGGCGGAGGCGGAGGCGCCGCGGCGCTGTTGTCGGAGCAGCTGCTGCTGTCGCAGAAACCACGAGTGCAGCTGGAAGAGGTTCTTGAAGTGGCTCTCGCACTCCACGCGGTCCCCGAGGCCCTGCAGCCAGCAGTTCGTCTCGCCCTGAATCAGAAACGGCGCGAGGGCACCGCCCGTGCGCACGTCCCGCGTGTACCGCGTCCACCGCGCGCTGTCCGCCGCCTCCCGCGGGTCGCGCGTCGTCATGCGCTGGTGCTCCGCCGCGCTGTGCGCCGTCACACTCGCGAAGGCGCGCACAATACTATACACGTCCGCGTCCCCGGAGTACACAACGTCGGAATCCGCTAACGTCACCACGTCCTCGTCGCTGAGCTTATCCAGGGAGCTCTCAAAGTAACTGGTGTTCTCGCTCGCCATGAGCCAGCCAACTATCGGCGCCCACCGGTTGATGATGGAGAAGCGCTTCCAGTCATACCCGACGCACTCCAGACGGATGCCCGACAGCGCCGCCGTCAGCGCGGAGAGGCGGGTAAAGTCGTCCAATTTTGAACAATACACAAAGAACCTTGCCTTGACGGTGCGTATGTTGTCCTCCGGGTGCTGTGCCGCCGACGGCCCCCCGTACACGTACGACGGCGGCCCCCGCTCGCGCCGCAGCGCCTGGTCCACCTCGACGGAGTTGAAGCGCTCGTAGGAGCGCCGGATGTTCGCCGCCAGCTGTTCAACGGGTAAACCAAGGAGCGTGCCGGCAGAGGACGCCGGGCAGTTGGCCATGGAGAAGGGAGGAGCGGTCGTCCGCAGTGAACGCGCAAGAAAACATACAGTGATCACCACAGCAAGGAGAAGGGGCAGCAGGAGTGCACCGCGGCGGGTCCGGGCAAGACCTCTCAGTTTGGTACGCCGGCGAAAGATCTGTGGGACGTTGGGGGTCCCCGTTGTCTCGTCCGCCTTGGCGCGCTTGACGCCGCGGTACCGCAGAATGTTCATCAAGGACACTGCTGGTCAGGTGAGGGTGACACGCTTTCTTTCGTGTCGATGGAGACTACGTAGTGTATCTTTGGGCCACTGGGGGCGTTGGGGCGGGACCTGGATGGTTGACGAAACTAGAAACTGTTCTGTGACGTTAAAAGAAGAGACAAAGAGAAAAAGATGAGAGAGTGATGAGAGAAGATGAGAATTCGAAGACGCATGTGATACAGTGAAATATTGAATCATGCAGGCGCTGTCCAAGATCGTGTGGTGTTGGGGTTTCCTCGCAACACGTTTGAAAGGTGAGTTAACAGGCAAAAAGAGAAGGAAAATGTGGAGCACTGTAGGGCAGGACACCACCAAACATATATAAGTATAAATGATTAAGCCTCGGCGTGATGATGTCCCCAACGAGGCGATAGAAATCAGAGGGAAACGCGCGTCGGCCTGAACCATTCTGACAACGGCTCCGAGGGCAGGCGTGAATCAGCGATTTAGGTACGAGGATTTATAACAATGTACATAGTAGATTCGAAAAAAAAAAAAATGTAGTGCTACTCAAAGCTAAAGCCTTTTTCTTTTTAATACACAGATTTTCGTTGCTTTCCTCCCTCTTCTCCTCCTCCGTCCCTTTTAACTCATATTATATCAAAAAGACAGAAGTCGGGAAAAATGGGGGGAGACGGGGAAGTGCGCGCGTTGGGGCAAAAAAAAGCAGTTGGAGTATCTGTATTAGTTCACGCAGAAACAACAACAATCACATCAATAACAGCAACATCATAAGCAGAAGGAAAGGAAGAAGAAGAAAAGGCAGATGTGTGCGTATGTGTGTGTGTTCCTCCATGAATATGTGTTACACTAAAGAGGGGTAGTAATTAACAGAAAAGGAAAGCGGAGTAGCGGGGGAGGGAGGGTGAGTAAGGAAGAGAGAGAGAGAGAGAGAGAGAGAAAGAGTTGAGGGCGGGGAGAGGTTCAAAAAAAAAAAAAAACGGTGAAAAAGCACGGCAAGATACGTGAAGAAAAACCTTCACAAAAAAGAGCAACAAAAAAAGATGGGGAGTAAAAAAAAAAAAAAGATGGGGAGTAAGAAAAAAAAAGGGGGTAAGTAAGAGGGGGAGAAAAAAAAAATAATAAGAATACTGGCGCGGCATTACTCCCAGTAGATTTCGTCAAGGTCCAAGAGGTCCTTCAGCTGCTGCATGCGCTCCTCCGTGTCCGCCACGGCCGCAAGCTCGCCCCAGTCGGTGCACTCGACAGCGTCGATCACCAGCGTGCGCAGCCCTACCTGCCGCTCGCGTATCTGCCGGAGCTGTTCTACGGTAAAAGGGGTGAGGTTGAGCAGGAGGAAGGTGACGGTGGCGGGCAGCGAGACGTCGCAGTAGAGCGCCGCGGAGGGGAGGTCGCAGATACCGAAGTTGTCCAGGCACGGAAGGTGGGCAATGACGTCGGCGACGAAGGGCTCCACGTCGGCGAGTGGCACGGGGAAGTCTGGGGGGCTCCACTGCTGCGCGCGCCCTTGAATGCAGAAGCTCAGCATGTCCACCTGTGTCTGCTCGCGCAGCATGGCCAGCAGCTCCTCGCGGCTAATGTGTCCCGTCGTGTAGTGCTTCTTCCAGAGCAGGTACAGTCCCTGCGCGACGGTGAAGACGTCGTTGTCGCCCAGCCGCCGGCGGCCGAGGAAGGCGTCCTGGAGGATCTCTAAGAGGCGCTGGTGGTCCTCCGCCTGCTGCGCCGCCGCCGCCTCCCGCACCGCCGTCAGCTCCCGCTCCGCCGCCTGGCGCACCTCGCTGCGCTCCCGCTGCGCGTCGGTGACCATCTGAAGCCGCTCGCGCTGTTCTCGTTCTGCCGCCGCCAGCATGCAGGCCGTCAGCGCCTCGTACCGCCGCTGCTGCCGCGTCGCCTCCGCGCGCGCGTCCGCTAGCTGTCGCTCGTATCCCCGGCGCTCCGCCTCCCACCGCTTCCGCTCCGCCCGGCGCGCCGCGCGCGCCTCCGTCTCCGAGTCTGTCCACGCGCCCGCCTTCGCCTTGGCCGCTAACGCAAACGCGGTGGGAGTGTCATACATGACGGTGAATGCTGCGGCGCGACTGTTATTCTTGTAAGAGAAGTGGTGGGAGTCGGGGAGTTGGGGGGGGGGGGGGGGGAAGACGAAAATGAAAAAAGGTAGACCAGAAAACTGTGTCTCTCTTTTGTTTCGCTTTGCTTGACGCGGGCAGGCCTGTTTGTTTCTTTATTTATTTATTTTAATGTTCAACTGGGACTGGGGTGCTTATTATAAAGAGCTATTTTCCTTGACAATTGAAAGACAAAGGGAAGAAAGTCAGAAGAATTTTAAAAAAAAAACGGAAGAAAAAAAACGGTTAGGGAAACAGTGAAGAGAAGAGCACGTTGAAAAGCCGACGGTGGGGGGAAGGAGGGGGAACGGAGGGTGAGGAAAGTAAAGGGAGCAAGTGAGTAAGACATGAAACAGCACACGCGCACGTACGATTACAGAGGCAGAATTCGTACCGCATCTCAACAGCAAAGACACTCGTCTTGCAGAAAGTTAGAGAGAAACTCTGCACTCATACAAACTCTCACCGAGAAAGACAGTGAGTGTGTGTGTGTGTGCGCGCGATTGGGGGTTGAATGGGAGAAGTACAGAAAGGGGGGGGGACACAAGACCAGATAATTGCATTTGTACTGTATTATAGAAATATCAAATAATGCAGTTGTGAGACGCTCAGAATAAACAGACAAGAAGATGAAAAAAAAACACTTAAAATGTGGAATCTTTCAAGAAAAGAAAAAGAGAAGAGGGAAAGAAAGTTTTCTCTTTCTCTGTCCCCCCTGCAGCTCCCCTCTCCTCAACTTTCTTGTGGATTCTCTGCAGCTTCGATGTATTCCGCTCCTCCGTAGTCAACCCGCGCCGCCGCCGCCGCCGCCGCCGCCTCCGGGGTCCACACGACGGTCCTGCTGTTGCGAGTGCTACCGGTAGAGGATTGATACGCGGGAGAGGAGGAGGAAGAGGGCGCGTATTCATCAAGAGTGAGCGGAACGCCGATGGCAGCGGCGGCGGCGACGGGTGGACGGCGGGGACGGCGGGCAGTGGCGCTGCTATTACTGTTATTATTATTAGTATTACTGTTACTATTACTGTTGTTATGGCCGCCGTTGCTTACTGTGATATTATTATTATTATTGTAACGGTTCGTACCTCTATTACGGCGCGCTCTGTTAGTATTTTCACCTGTGCCGCCATTGTTGTTGTTGTTGGCACTGTCGTTGACGCCGCTAGAGAGGTTGGCAGCATTGAGGGTGTCATTATTGCTACTATTACCAACATTATGTGTCTGTTGCTGCCCTTCGGATGATCCTTCCTCGCCATGCCGCTGCTGCTGTTGTTCCTGCTCTTCTTCTGAGTCCGTGTTACGGTCTGCATAATTTCCGTACAAGTTCTCGTAGCCGTACGGGTAGCCGCCGTCCGCGTCCTGACTGTAGACCCCGCCAGCGGGGTCATTACCCATATTATTCATGTCATTGTCGTAGTGACCGTAATGATTCACAATGAATTGGTCCACGTCCTCCATTTGTATAATGATAGGAGCGGCCCGGCGGTAGCGCCGCCCCCGGCGATTGCCATTGTTAACATTATCAGCACCGTCGTCATCAAAGGAGACGTAATAGTCCTCGTCCAAGCCGCGTCTCCCGCCGCCGCGGCGGTTATTATGCCGTCCGCGGTGTTGTTGTTGCTGCTGCTGGCGGCGGCGGCGTTCGTAGAAGCAGAGCCCAAACGCGCCGTCGCAGCACACCGTCCACCCCACGCAGAAGAAAAAGATGACGAGAAAGTTGATGCCGAGGAAGAAGGTGCCCAGCGTGAGGATGACAAAAAGCAATATGGACCACAGCGCGAAGGAGGCGCAGCCCTCCTCGACCGCCTCGTCTGAGAGAGAGAAGAGATCCAGAAACGAGACGCGGGGGTAAAAGGCACCGCCGTTGTCTGTCGGGGCCTCTGTCTCGGCCTCTGTCTCCGCATCTATTGTTGCTGCTGTTGCTGATGTTGTTGCCAATCTCTCTGCTTCAGTTGTTGTTCCGCGGGCAGATTGAACGCCGCCGCTACGCCGAATGGTATCGGCGTTAGCGGCAAACGAAGGAAGATTGTTGTTACTACTATTATAATTATTATTATTATTCGGGTGATTATTCGCGTCGTTCATGTGAGTATTGTATGAGGAAGAGATGACGACATCTTGGTTGTCACTCACACGGTGTACGGCACTGTTTTCATTGTTAATATTACTATTATTATTGTTGTTGTTGAAACTGCTTTGGTTTCCTGTCTCGCTGGGCGCCTGCGGATCGCGCGCAGAAGTAGTATTTAAGCGCACCATATAGATATAGATATGCTATTTCTTATTGTGTGATGTGGTTTGTTTGCTTTTGTTTGCTTATTGTTATTGTTGTTGTTGTTTTGTTTTGTTTTAACTTCTGTATTTTATGTTCGTTGAGTACGGTTTGTTGAAACTATTGTGATTTTGTCGTTGCTGATGTTGACGATGTTGGGTTTTAGTAAATATATATTGAGAGGAGGAAAGATTTATGATGTTTTTTTCTTACGAAAAAATTAATTAATTGCACTCGAGCTATATGTATACGTTTGGAAAGAACTTTAATTCTACCAAGAGGTTTTTCCCTCTGTTTCAAGCAGTAAGCAAAAGAAAGGGAGAGAGAAAAGATTATAGAGTCGTGGCAGGAGGTAGCAAAGGAAAGTGGCAGCTGTCAAGATAGTAGGTCATAGAATGAGAGAAAGAGCGTGTATGTGCGAATGAGCAATGATGATAGAATCACGCATTTACTGCTAAAAGTGCACCATCGCTTTAGTAATGATATCTCATATACAGAGAAGAGCAAAACAAAGAAAAACACGCAAAGTATTTAGCGGCAGCCATTATGAATGGTGACAGCAACATAAAAAGGAAAGTGCAATAAAGACAGGGGGGAGCCCATTTGTAAACCAACAATAGTGTTGATTCCTCGTGTCATTGTCAATTTGCTGTTAAAAGTACAGAAAAGATAAAGACAGTTAATAGAGCACAGATTGAAGACGAAAAAGTGTGTACGTGAGAGAGAGAGAAAGATAGAAAGAGAGAGAGAGAGATAGAGAAAAGGTACAGTGCCACCACACACACAGAGAAACGCGTGAAGAAAATTACGAGTTGGGTGTCATATTGAACATGTCCACGTACTGCGGGCGCCGCGCCGCCGGACGCCCCTTTGACCCCGGCGGCCCCGCTGGAGGCGGCGCCCGGCCGGCCGGCCCGGGCCTTGCGGCGGAGGCGGAGGCGGCGGCGCTGCCAGCGGAGGCGGCGGGGTCCGCATTGGCAGGGCCCGCGGGGCCCGGGGGGGCGGCGGCAGCGGGGCGGAAGTTGGCGGGCTTTGGCGGCCCCGCGCGCACCGCCTCCTGCTGCGCCTTTTCCTCCTCGCTGAGCTCGAAGCACCAGCGCTGCGTGACAGGGTCGAACTTTGGGGGCGGCGCCGTGTCCAGAATCATCGTCTTCACCTCCTTCTCCTTCTCCTTGTCCTTCTCTTCGCCCTCCTTCGCGCGGGACGGCTCGCGACTGCCGCCGCGACGGAAAATGGAGAGAATCGCGTCGAGTGAGCGCGAGCGCCGGGAGGGTGTCGTCCCCGCCGCCGTCGCCGCCTTCTCAGACCGTCCGCGGCCGGCGGCGGCGGTGGTGGCGGGGGTGGGGGTGGGGGTTGCGGCTGCAGGGGTGGTCGCCGGGGGCGGCGTGCGGCTCACACTCTTACCACCAGCGTTACTACCACTACTAGTGTCGTTGTTACCGCTGTTGGTGGTGGTGGAGGTGGTAGGGTGTTGTTGTTGCGGCTGTTGTTGGTGGTGGTGGGTGTCGCTACCGCCGCCGGGGGTCGGGGGAGCTGCAGTAGGGGGGGTAGAGACAGCACCGCTGTTACTGTCCCGCTGATGCTGCGGGGGCGCTGCCCCTGGCGGTGGGAGGCGGAGGCGAGAGTGGCGAATGTGTCTGCCCGCGAGGTTCTCTTGGCTGTAGAGGGGGAGGGGGAGGGCCCGGGCGCGCGGGCGGCGGGGGCGGAGGTCCTTGACGCTGCTGCTCTTGCTGCTGCCGTTGCTGCGTCGCCTCTGGTGCCTCAGGGGCAGCGGTAGCCGTGTCGGCAGGCGCGCCATCAGGAGGAATGCCGTCGTCACCTCCATCACCACTTGCGCTCATCCTCACTACCGGCATCCCACCCGCCGTGTCGGGAGCACCGCCGCCGTCGGCACGCATCGCAGAGGGCTGCGGAGGCGGAAGAGGAGAAGACGGAAGCGGCGAGGGCCCGGCCACCACCTCCTCTTGCTGCTGATGCGGAGGAGGAGGAAGAGTCGGAGGGGGAGGAATGGGGACGCTGCAGAAGATGTAGGCGAGGCTGTTGAGCGTGCACGGGGGGCGCTGCATCAGCAGCTGCACGTCTGGCGGCCGCATGGTGCGTAGCAGGCCGCCCTCCACCAGTCCCCGCACACGCGCGCTGCCGGCGCCGTCGCTGGTGCCGTAGAACTCCCGCAGCCACACGCACTGCATCACGCGAAAGGCGACGGTGAAGGGAAACGGCCGCAGCGGCAGCGCACACGGCGGCGCCGGCTCGCTGGCAGTGCCCGCGGTGGTGTCGGTCGCCAGCCGCCGCAGGTGCTGCAGCGCGTCCGTCAGAAAGCAGCTCAGCGGACTTGAGAAAGATCGTGCGATTGAACAAGACGGAGCGATCGACAACAGCCGGAGAGGGCGAGTCTTGATTTCCCTCCGGTGCGGCCGCGTCCGGGGCCGGTGGTGGCGGCGGAGAAATGGCAGCGGCAGCGGCGGGGTTGTAGTACCCACCCAGCACGCTCAGGCGCGCCTGCAGCTTCTCCACCGTGTCCTGCTGCTGCGGAGAGAGGGAAGACGACGAGGCGACTCCGCCGCCGCCGCCGAGGGGGGTGCAGTAGATGAGCATGAAGCAGGCGTGAGCCGCGAGCACCTGCCCTTGGTTCAGCAGCGCATCGCCGAGCGCGAAAAGGTACGGGACGCTCTTTCTCGTGAAGTTGGACACCAACGCCGCCGCCTGCGCGACCCACTCCGTATCGGGAGTCGTCTCCTCTTGACCAGCCAAACCGCTAGTACGGCCGGCAGCGGACGGCGGCGAGGGGGGCCGCCCGGCAGCCGCCGCCGACAACGCCGACGACAACGGCAACGACGGCTGCAACTCAAAGCTGGGCGGGTCCAGCTCGTTGTACAGGGAATAGAGCGTGGAGAGAACAGGAGTGGTGTTGCCGAGGCCGCCGATGCCGCCCTTGCTGGCGTTGAAGAGGCGAATAATCTCCTCGTAGTAACTCTTCCGCGAACACATCATGGAGATGAGAAGGCCGTGGGTGAAGAGAAAGTCCACCGTGCCCTCCTCCCCGTTGTCGTTAAGATCGTCAGCAGCGGTGGTGCTGTCAGCACTCGGCCGCTGGCTCTGATTGTCGGAACGTTGCTGCTGCTGCTGCTGTTGCTGTCGCCGCACGCGCGCCGCCTGCTTTTGTTTGATTGTATCAATAATGAACGACACGGCAGCCTCGCGTTTGCCCTCGCACAAGAGTCCCTGAATCGTCTCTAGCATGTTCTTTTTCTCCGCCTTTCGCTTCTGCGGATCTACCGTGATGATCACGTTCGTGTTACCGCCCAGCGTCACCTGATCAGCTTTAGATTTTTCGGACGCAGCGGCGGCGGCAGCGGCAGCGGCCTCCGAGACCTGCTCATTAAGGAAGCGCAGCACCTCTTCCTTGCCGCCTTTCGTCCACTGGAAAGGGCCATCTGCAGAGGCGCCGCCCTCACTATGCTCACCACCAGCGGCCGGCGAAAGCGGGCCGTAGCTTGCGATAAGCCTGCGGAGGAGAAACAGCAGCAGCGGTGGTGCGGCGCCGCTCTTGGCGAGAGACGCGAGAACGGTATCAATACGGGCGGAAATGGACGGCAATGCGGCGGTGGCGGCAGTGGCGGCAGTGTCAGTGGTGGTGCCGCCTTTCTCGTCGCTCGGAGTCCCGTCCTCCTCCGGGGTCAAAAACGGAGAGGAGAGCACAGCTGACATGAGCGCCAGCAGGCGGTGGCCGAACGCGGACACCGTCACCGCGGTCTTCCCGACGACACGGCGGCTGCTGCGGGTTGCTGTGGGAGCGGCACCCACCTGCTTTTCCCCCTCCGCACTCGGAGAAGAGGTGAGGCCGCCGCCGTCGGCAGCCTCCAGCAGTGCGCGGACAGACGGGAAAGACACCACCTCCTCGGGAGTTTCGCTGTCGGCGGGTTTGCCACCTGCCGCTGCCGTGGTATTTGCTGATGCTCCGTAGACAATGATAATCTCGCCTGTGGGCGAGAAGATGCCCTTGGCTCTGCGCGTGGGCTGACGGCTAGGAGTGGGGAGCGGGTGTGAAGACGACAAAAGTGTAGTAGCAGCAACACCAGCATCCGTCGTTTCCGCTGTGTGGTGCTGTGCGGGAAAGTCAGAGGAAGAAGTTGGCGCCACGGCAGCCGTCGCCGTTGCGGCAGTGTCCGCAGAAGGATGCACGTCATGGGTTGCGCCAGCCAAGGGAGCCGGCGGTTTGCCAAACGGATTCGCCACGGGCTCCTCGTCTTCGCCCTGCTCCTCATGAAGGGTGTTTCTGTGTGCGTTACTGTACCGTTTACTTTCGTCGTCGGCATCGTGCGAGGCAAAGTGAATGGCGTCGGCGTCATCGACGCTCGCGTACGTTGTAGCATCGTCAGTGAAACCGACAGCGGCGGCGGCGGCAGAAGCAACGCCGGGGTCCTGTCCCGGACTCAGAGATGGAGGGTGATCGGTGTGATACAAAGGGTCGCTTGCCTCCGCTCCGCGCGGCGCTTCATCGTTTCCTGCAGAAGGACGAGCGGCCTCAGCAGGGTTGCGTCCCGCAAGGGCAGAGTCGCTGGCATCATGGTTTTGATGTTCTCTCCATTGCGGCTCGCCGTCTTGGAGTGCGCAGGGCTGCTGCTGCTGCTGCTGCTGTTGTGGGTGTGTGCTGTCCTCCAGCGTCAGCGCCCGCTGGTAAAACGGCGTGTGCGTGCCGCCGTCCAGCGCACCGCCGCCCGGCACCGCCGTCGCCGCCTCCGCCGTGTGAGGAGGAGGGGGAAGCAGTGATGATGGTGGGTGAGGCGTCTGTGTCCGCTGCTGCTGCTGTTGTTGCTGTTGCTGCTGCTGATCGAATGCCTGTGAAGCCCCGTCGGCGAAACCGTGAGGCGCGCCGGTCGCATACCCGTCTGAGGTCCATCCCGCAGGAGGAGGAGGAGGAGGAGGTGCTGCGGCTGCTGCCGCCGTCACACCCGATGGAGTCTCCGCGGCGCCGTTCTCCGCCGGCGGCCGGGCGGCATAGTCATCCTCCCCGTCTCGGCGCGGCTGTTCGTCGGGCGGCGCGATAACACCGGCAGCGGCAGCCGCGGCGGCCCCGTGTGTGTCACCCTGCAGCTGCGGCTGCGGCGGCTGCGGCGGCGCGGGGGAGTCGGCGCCGATGGAAAACGATGGCGGCACCGGCATCGGGCTCTCCTCCCCGGCCGCGAACTGGTGTCGGTCGTAGTCGTCGTAGACAAACGGCGAGGCGGCGTAGCGGTGCGGCCGCAGCTGGCTCGCGCCGCTGTCCGCCGTCACAACAGAAGAGTCCGCGGGGTGTTGTTGTTGTTGCTGTTGCTGATGTTGCTGCGCTTGTTGATGATTCAGCGGGGGCATCGGGGGAGGAGCCGACAGCGCGGCGGAGTAGGAAACAGGGGGCCTCGGCTCGTGAGACTGGCCCACGCGATGCAGCTGGTGGCGCGGCGTCTTCATCAGCCCGCTGCTGTTGTGTGCGTCAGGGGCGTCGTCTTGTATCGCAGCGGCGGTGGTGTTATTATGGTCGTTGCCGTCATACGGGGCTGCCGCAGTGTTGCTCAGCGTTGTGGCCGTCGTCAGCGCAGACGGCGGGGCCTCAGAGGCGGAGGCGGCAAACGGATTTTCCGAGTCCTCGGCTGCGTCGGCCTGCTGAGGCGGCGGCGGCCGATGGGAGAGCGGCAGCGGGGGGAGAGGGGGGGCCGTGTGAGTCGCAAAGGGATTGGCCTCACTGCTACTGTCCGGCGGGTGACCTGCCCCTGCTGCCGTTGATGTAGCCGCGGGCGGCGGCACCGACGATGTTGGCTGTGTTGGCGTTACTTGTTGCTGCTGTTGTTGCTGCTGTTGTTGCTGCTGTTGCTGCTGCTTGCGGCGTCGCTCCAGCGCCCGGGCCAGCAGCGCGTCGCCGCGCCCATGGATGCCCGCCGCCGCCGCGCCGCCGCCGCCCCCGCCTCCCCCTGCGCTGGTCGCGCTGGCGACGCTGCCCGTGCTGGGCAGCCGCGCGCCCTCACTCATGCGGCGAGTGCCCCCGAGAGGAGGGGCGGTGGCCGCAGGCGTGTGGCCGCGGGGGGTAGAGGCACCGCTGGCGAGGCGGCTGCCCGCGCGGCTGTTAGGGGCGACAGCGGCGGCGGCGGCGGCGGCGGGAACACCAGAATTACAAGGCGGTGGTGGCGGAGGGGGAGTAGTGAGGGCGTCCTGAGGCTGCTGCGGGTGAGCGGCGGTGGGGATAAAAGAAGGAAAATCGCGACGGACGGTAAAGCGGTTAGGTGGCTTCGCCGCCGCCGACGGAGGATTTCCCATCTCGGCGCTGACGGCATCTCTGCCACCAACACCACCACCACCGCCGCCGATGTTGTTGTTGTTGTTGTTGTTGTTATTGTTGTTATTATTGTTGTCATCGCTATGGTGAGCAGTAGTGGCAGTGGCGGCGGCAGGGACCGGCGCGGCGGCGCGCCCCGGAGCATTCATCGCCTGTGAAGAGGGCGCGGTGCGGGGTGTCGCGTCTTTGGAGGAGGTCGCAGAGGAGAGCGGCAGAAGCGCTGCCGCCGTTGTTGCAGTAAGTCCTTCCTCGGTGTTACTATTGTTGTTGCTGATGTTGTTGTCGCCCGTCGTAGCAGCCGTGCTGCGGGGGTCAGGCAGCGCAAAGAACCCGCGGTGGTGTCGTTGAGTGGCCGCGCGCGAGTCGTTGCGGTCGCTGCTGCTCCCGCCGTAAGGACTATGCTCACCGCCGGCGGCGGCGATGGAGGCGGCGGCGGCACCAACAGAAATATCTGATGCGCCGCCGCCGCCGTTGTCACCCCAGTGACTATTCACTTGAGCGTGACTATCGCCGTTGTTGTTGTTGTTGGTTAGAGCTTCGGTCAAGGTGTTCTCTTGGTGAACGCCGTCCGCCACGCCACCAGCAAAATCTCCCCCCAGCTGCGGCTGCCGGTTATTAGTGTCGTGACCGCGACTGAAGTCACTCGGTTGTGGTTGCGGTTGTGGTGGTTGTTGCTGCTGCGATTGCTCCTGCTGCTGGAAAGGATTCGCGCTGTGCTGCGGCGCTGTGTACGGCGGGCTGAGCGGCGAATGCAAAGATGACGCCGGGTGGTAGCGCTGCGTGCCGCCCCCGGCGGCCGGCGGCGGCGGCGGCGGCTGCGTGGAGAGCAGCGGCTGCGGTGCGCCAGGGCTGCTGTCGGCCCCGTCGGCGCTGTTACTGCGTAGACTCCCCTCGCCGCCACCGATGCCCGTGGCACTGCTTGCCGTCGCGATAGACGGATGTCCGCCGTCGGCACTAAGAGGGTGGTCGGCGCCGCCACCACCACCACTACCACTGCCATGGGAGAGCGGCGGTGCAGATGGTGGCACAGGCGGCACAGATGGGGGCACGGACGGGTTCGCCTGCGTCTGCGGCTGCTGCAAGGGCTGCGGTCCTGACAGAGGCGGCGGTGGTGGCGGCGGCGCGGTGTGGGCCTGCGCAGCCCCTGGTGCAGGCGGCGGTGCGGCTTGTGCAGCAACAGCAGCAGCAGGAGGGGGCGCCCCTGTGACTTTGGCACCAGCACCGGCACCGGCGAGGGAGGAAGGGGGAGGCGGGGCGGCCGCGGCACCGTCAGCGTATTGGCTGTAGATACTCATATCGGGCTTGAGCACGCGGCGCTTGCCCGCCCCCGCGGCGGCCAGGCGGCTATTGATGGCGGCGGCGCCGGCACCGGTCGGGCGGGGCGGCGGCGGTGGCGGTGGTTGGCTCATTTTCGCACAGCTTGATACAAGTTTGTATAAATATATAAATGTGTGTGTGTGATGGGGTTTTCTTGCTTGATTGATTACTAATTAAAAAAATAAAATTAAAAACAGTGGAAAAAGTGGGAAAAAAAAAAGAAAACTAATGTGTATTCAAGAATGAGGTGGGTCTCCAAAACAACTATAACTACAGGGGAAGTGGAGAAATTTGATATATCGCTACCTTACGAAAAAAAACAAGCTTGGGGTTCATGAAGAAGATGAAAGAAGTGTGTTTCCAAGAGATGTAGGCTCACATTTCAGCATATACACTATCACATACAAAAGTTAGTGAATAAATTCCGTCAAGAGTGATGTGTGTGTCTGTGTGTGCGTGTCATGATATAGATTCAGCGCTTTTTATTAAATCCATGGAGAAGCTGTGTTCTACTGTAAGACCGTATTTCAAAACGCAATCACGGCAAGAAGACAAGAAGACAAAGAAGGAAGGAAGGGGAGTGTAGTCTTTCTATTTTTCTTTTTACCCTCACTCTAACTCTCGTTATCGCTCTCCTCTTCGTCGTCACTGTCGCTGCTGCTGCTGCTCATCATGAACGCATTCCGCTTCGGCGGCTCCTCTCGTATTTCATGTTCCTGCCGCTGAGGCTCGCGTGAGAAAAGCGCCGGCAAATGCACCCCGCTCGTCCTGCCCTCGCCCTGTGCCTCGGCGGAGGCTGCTGCGCTGTGTTGCCGCACCTGTTTCTCTGCTTCTTCCTTTGCTCGCTGTTGCTCCTGCTCTTGCTGCTGTTGCTGCTGCTGGCGCTGCCTCTGCAGAGCCCTGAAGCGTTCATTCCACTCCCGATCGCCCTCGTCAGCCGCGCTGGCGCCCCTCGCGGGGTCCGTATTCCCGTCGTCGCTACCATCAGTAGCGGTGCCCGCGTGGTGGGGTCCCTCTTGATGAACATCCGCACCGCCGCCGTTGCCATCTCTCTGTCGCTGCTTCTGCTCCTCCTGCGCCGCCGCCGCCGCCTCACGCAACGCGCGCAGGGCACTCACATCAATCGCAGCGGCGCCGTCCGCCGCGGCCGCACGGCTGCGCACCAACGCATCAACGCGGCGGCGCTCCTCCTCCAGCTCGCGGCGCTCCTCATTCTCGCGCTCTAGCACCGCCAGCGCGTCCACTGCCTCGGCCGCCGCCTCTCCTCCCCCGCCGCCGCCGCCGGCGCCGACTTGCCGGGAGCCGCTGCCAGCGGTGAAGAGTAGCACCGGCGGCTTGCCACCATTGGCACCGCCGCCTCCGCCTCCGCCTCCGCCTCGCTGGCTGTTACGCTCCTGCAGTTCCCGTAGGTACGCCTGGTTCTGCACGTTGCGTTGGTCAAAGTCGTTGCCGACGCGGCGGCAGGAGCCGCGGAAGGGCAGATAGCCTCCGGTGATTTTGGGCGTGTCGTGGTCGGTGCGGATGTAGAGGCGGGTGTCGCGGCCGTGCTTCTTGTTGCACGGGTCGCACTTGAATTGCAGCACGTGGGACTTGACGCCGCTCTTCATGCGCTCAATCTCGCGCTGCAGTTTGCCTACAGACACCGCGGCGGTGCCGCCGCCGGCGGTCGGTTTGGCGATAGCGCCACTGTCACCGTCGTCTGCATGGAGGGAATGACGGTCGCTGTCGTGTGTAGTGTCGCTGCTAGGGTTACTGTCGTTGCCGTCGTGGCTGCTGCTACTGATGCTGCTGTTTTTGTTTCCTCTTCTCACTGTGGCGCTAGCGTCGCCGGCGGTACTAGTCGTACTGCCTCCTGTTTCCTCCTCCGCTGTCGCTCCAGACCCACCCTCTTTACCAGACGCCGCCGCCGCCGCCGCCGCTTCCTCCGCCTCCTCACGCTGTGCCTGCCGCAGCTCCTTGCGGGTGAGCACCCAGCAGTTTGCGTTGACGTGGGTGTTGCGCGGCATCAGCCCCCCGCACGTGTTGCAGATCAGATTAAACGGAACGCCAAACGTCATGCGTTTTATCGGGTTGCGCGCGCCGCCCGGCGCATAGGCGTCGTCGTTCTCCTCTCCGTCTTCTTCGCCGCCGCGCGGCCGCTTGCGGGACGCTTTCCCTCCCGCCCCGTCGTTCCCGCGCCGCTGCCGCCGCGCCTCCTCCGCCAGCTTGCGGTAGTCGGTGTCGGGTGCCAGGTAGTAGCCCCCGGTGAAGGTGGCGTTGATCTTGGACATGTTTGGGATTGTGTATTTGTGTGTATGTGAGTGTAGGGGTGGGGGGAATTACAAGCTTCGACTCAAAAAGTTGCTTCTTGTAGTAACGTGTTTTTTTATCTTATTAGTAACGGTCTTGTTTATTTGTTATCTTCCTTGTTTATAAAATAATGGTGAGGGAAAAAAAAAACAGTCAAGCGCGAAGAGGGGCAAAAGATGTTGGTTATTGTTATAGGGGAGATGTGTTGCGAACACACTTCTTGTGTGTGTGAGTGTGTGTGTGTGTGTGTGTGTGTGTCTAGGCGCGAGCCCTCTCAGTCCCAAACACCATCAAATACATGAGTATTTGGATAAATTGCATACACGGAGGGAAAAGGACGAGAGAAACAAGGAGGTGGTTAAGGGGAAGGGGGGAATCACTATATATATATAAAAACAACAGCAGCAGCACGCAGCAGCGATACTGCACCTAAAAGTAATGAGGTAGTGTACCCTGTAAAGCATTTCTAGGTTCAACTGCGGCTTTGCTTTTTGTGTTTTAATTAGTTTGACTAGTTTGCGTATTCAGTTTCTATATTGGAGTCGTGCAAAAAAAAAAAGAGAAAAAAAGGAGTATCCAGTGACTAACCGGGAGTGGAGAAAGCAAAAGAGTCAGGGAGTCGATAAGCGAAAAAGTTAGAGAAAGAAAAAAAGGGAAAGGAGGGCATACTGTGTGTAAAAGTTGTGTGAGCCGCTGTGCCCTTGTCACACGAAAAGGGGTGGGGAGGGGCAAAAGATATATATAGCAAATGCGACCTGTATTGGAAGAGGGAGAAGAAAGGGGGAAAAAAAAGCAGCCATATAGCAATACTGAATAGGAAAGAAAGAAAAAGAACGGTACATCCGTATTCAACGGAAATTCGAATAGAAAAAAAAAAGAGACCTTGAAAAATAAAAGTGTGAGGAGCACTAAAAGAGGTCATCACACGGGAAAAAAAAAGAAGAAAAAGAATATCGGTAACGGTAGGATTGAATGAAAATGGTTCAAACAGAGAAAGAGCAAGAGAATCAATTTGAAATAATGGAGAAATGAATACGCAAAAAGGCGAGACGATAAAAGTTGGTTTCCATCTATTTTGTTCTATTACCGCATAAACAAAAAAGAAACGAAGTGGAAAGCGAGAGGGAAGAGGTTTTCTTTGGGTCTAGAAATGAGAAACAGCGGGGGAGGGGGGGGGAGAAATGCGTCGCAAAGCAAGACGGAGCCGACGGAGAAGAAAAAAAAAACATGAAAGAGGAACAAATTGTCGCTACCAAATGCTTATATTCACTCGTCGTCTTTTTTCATCTTTCTCTCTCTTACTATGTCTCTACCGTTTAACTTTCCCTCCCTCACCCCCATACACCCTCACTCTTCTCATTTCTACAAAATATTATTATTACTCAATCATCATCCTCTTCTTCGTCTTCTTCGTTGTCGAAATCGGTGTCGCTGAAGAGCTCCGAGGCGGCGGCCCCCCTGTCGTACCACTCCACCAGCTCCCTCGCCCCGCGCACCGTGAAGGACTTGGCCAGACCCAGCTCCCGCAGCTGCCAGTACACCTCTGTCGGGATGTAGAGGGGGGTGTCGGGTCCCGTCGCCGCCGCCAGCAGTGCCTTGTAGAAACACAGCCGCGCCCACCGCAGGCGCCGCCGCAGCACGCGTATCAGCACCGCGGAGTGTTCCTTCTTCTTCTTCTTCTTCTCTTCTCATTCGCTCTGCTGCGTCCGCCGCCGCCGGGGCGACGGCGCCGTGTGACATCATTGTCCGCGCTCGCGTCGCTCTCCGCCTCTTTATCGCTACCGCTTCTGCTGCTTCTGTCTGAGTTACTTTCCTCGTCGTCTGCGGCGCCGCTGGCGCTCTCCTCCTCCTCCTCCTGTTCTTCTTCTTCTTCTTCTTCTTCTTCTTCCGCCGCCGCCGCCGCCCGCAGCGCCTGCAGCAGCTCGCCCACCTCCATCGCCGCGCGCAGGGCGGCGGTCGGCAGCCGGGCGCGCGCCGGGTCCTCCATCTGTCGAATGACGTCCATATCGCGCGCGATGGCGGCGGCGGTGCCTCCGAGAATCATCGCGCCGGGGGACGTGAAGAGGTCGACGGTCGGCCGCACCGATAGCGTGTAGGCGTCGGCGTAGTCGGACTGGAAGAGGTGGCCGCGCACCACCCGCACAAAAGTCGGCAGCGCCGCCATGCGCACCGAGGCGAGTCCGTGAAGCGCGCCGGCGCCGGCGGAGCGCAGAAAAATGACCCCACGCGTCTGTACCGTGTCGTCGTCTGCCTCCTCTTCATCCTCAACCTTCTTTTCCGCACCGCCGTCGCCGTCGACGTCGCCGTTTGACTGCCCACTCGCCGTCGCCGCCGCCGCGGGAGCTGTTGTTTTGAGGCGCGTATACAGCTGCGGCACGGGCGGCCACGGCACCACAAGCTCTGCCGCCTCTGATGCTGATGCTTCTGCTGTTGTTGTTGCTGTGTGGCCAGCATCTCCAGCGCTGTCGCCGCCGCCGCCACCACTGACGGGATGGATTTGTGCGGCGGCGGCGGCGGCGGCGACGAGGTAGTAGAGGAGAATGATCTGATCGTATCCGACGATCTCGGTGGAGCGCGGGGCGCCGCCCTGCAGACGGGGGTTCAGCTCAATCAGCACCGGACGGCCAACAGCACCGCCACTGCCGTCATCATCATTATCATTGGCGTCAACGCCGCCGCCACCACTCCTGTTGAGTGTGTTGCCCTCTCCGTCGTCGTCCAGGAGTGTGTGGTCGTGCTCTGATTCGCAGCCGCGTTGGTGGCCTGTGGGGTGTGAATGGCTCTTGTGCTTCTTGTCGTTTCCACCACCGGCGGCGGTCGCGTCGTTACTGCTGTTGGAAGGATGACTGGTGCGGTGAGTAACACCGTTGTTGCTGTTGCTGTTGCTGCGGCGGCGGCGGCTGCGGCTGCGTGGGCGGCGGCGGTCTACACGCACCTCGCAAGTGCGCGCAGCCGTTGCGCATGCCGAGTGCGTCGAGGGCCCGCAGCGTGTACTCCGTGACGCGCCGCGCGTCGCTGTCGGGAGGCATCTCCGCCAGCGACGTCACGAGCGTAATCTTGTCGTAGATGAGCTTTGTGGGAGCCGCGGGGCGCGTACGCCGCGGATGGGAAGAAGAGCTCTTCTTCTTCTTGTCCTTCTTCTTCTCCTTCCCCGAATTTTGATCGCCGCCGGTGGCAGAGTCATCAGAGCCCGCGGAGTCGGCTTCACTGCTTTGCTCTTCCTCATTGTCCTCCTCGCCGCTTTCTTCTTCTTCTTCCTCCTCTTCTTCCTCGTCGTCATCGCCGGAGGCGCGCACGAGCTCCACCGGGTTCTTCCAGCTCCGCCACACGTCGGTGACGGCGTGCACGCCGTTGTGGCTGACGGTGTCGACCACGTACTCATCGCCCTCAATGTACTCCTCCACCACCATGTGGCTCGCGGTGGTGTTCTGCGACGTCTTGCACCACCGCGCCTCCTCAAAGGCGGCGGCGACGTCGGCGCTGCAGCGGCACAGCGACACGAACTCGGAGCCGGCGCCGCTCACCGGCTTCACGATGACGGGAAAGTCGATGCCGGCCCCCGCGCGGCGCGCCTCCGCCTCCGCGGCGCTCGTGGCGACGACGCTGCGGATGTGATTGAGGCCGGCGGCCGCGAGCTGCTGCTGCGCGCCGCGCTTGTCCTGCCGGAAGCGGCGCGAGGTGGCTGGGTCGTTGCCGAAGAGATTCACGCGGGCCGCGACGGAGTAGCGGGGGTCAAACATGCGGGCGGTGTCGGCGGCGGGGAGGCGGTGCTGCGCGCGCCACTCGGGCAGCCACGCCAGCGCTACCGCCGCCTCCGCCGCCCGTTCCTCCTTCCTCTTCCCTTTCTCCTCGGCTCCGCTGGAGGCCCCGTCGCTAAGCCGGTGGTCCTCCTCCTCCTCCTCCGCGCCCTCCTCGCTGTCGCGATTCCAACGACAGCTGCTGGTGTTCTTGTTGCGCTGCTCTCCGGCGGCGAGGCGCCCCTTGGGCTGCGCGCCGGCGGCCGCGTGGCGGCTGGGGAGGACGGCGGCGAGCTGCTCCACGCTGGTCCCGCGGAGGCGCGCCGAGAAGTAGTCGACCATCGGCATGCGGCTGTCCCACGAGCACACGACGCCCACCACGTTGTGGATGTCCTCCCGCACCACCATCCGCTGGAAGAGCAGCTCGAGACCCTCCACCGTCGCCACGGCGTCCTCGTCGTCGTCGCCGTCGCCGTCGTCGCCCGCCACGTCAATGATGAACGTGTCCGGCGCGCGCAGAGGGTCGCCCAGCACCGCCGCCACCTCCCGCGCGTCGTCGCCGCCGCCGATACCACCACCACCATAATCGCCGCCGCCGTCATCGCCATCGCCGCCGCCGCGGTGGTGGTGGTGGTGGGGAGGGGCCGGGAGCAGCGGCAGGCGGGGCAGCACCTCCGTTGCCAGCGCCGCCTTGACTGCCTCCACGTTGCGCCGGCGACTCTCGTTGAAGTGCAGCACCACCATGCACGGCCGCGTGCACTTGGCACGCACCTCCGCGCGCGCCGGGTCCTCTTCCTCCTCCTCCTCCGCGGCCTCCGTCTCCGCCTCCTCACCACCGTGTCCGCCGCGGGCGCTGCGGGCTCTGCGGTAGGCGTAGCTGTAGTAGTGCCGCCGCACGCTGCAGAGGGCGCCGGCGTGGCTGATGGGGAACTCTTCACACAGCCGCTCCGCCATCACCGCCGGGGATTCGCGCGAGGAGTAGCGGGAGTACAGCATGGGGGATCTGCAAGGCGCTGCCGGGAAGGGGGAGGGGGAGGACACCGCCTCCGTGCAGTTTAGTTGTGGTCAACAAAAAAACGTCAGAAAAAAAAATTAGATGGTAGATCTTCTGTTGTTGAAGCTAGAGTATAAGTGATTCTTTTTTCCTATTACTATATATGTATTTGGTTTCTGTTGCTGCGATTGATGCTATTGGTGATCTTGTTCTCGTTGTTGTTGTTGTTGTTCTTGCTGTGTGTTGAACAAGGGAGTAGAAGCAGCAGTGGAGTCAGGCGCTGCAGACAGAGCGCAGTGGGCGCAGTCAGCGGCAGTGATGGGGCTAGTAGACGTGTATTTGGCGAGCGAGATGCAGGCGTCGAGCGCGCCGTTGACTGAAAGCTAATTACGTGTGAGTGAGCCTGTGTGTGTGTGTGTGTGTGTGTGTGTGTGTGTGTGTGTGTGTGTGTGTGTGTGTGTGTGTGTGTGTGTGTGTGTGTGTGTGTGTGTGTGTGTGTGTGCGTGATGAAGGCACAAAAAAGGGTAGTGCGTGATATCAGAAAAACGAAAACGTAAACAAATATCCAAAGTGGAGATAATTGATTTTATTTGTTTGGGCAGAGATCAGAAAAAAAAAAAAGAGGGGGCGAATAAGAAACGAGCGACGTGTGGGTAAGGAAAAGGAGAGAATGAAAATTCAATCTGAAGCTAAAGCTAAGATGGCTAGGGGAAAGCAAAAGCAGGGGTGTGCAGGAAACGAGGAAAAGAAGTTGCTAATCAATACATTCATTAACTGTGCAGCAATAAAGCGTTGAATGAATAGACGGAATAAATAACACTAATTGTGACGTTTGCAGGTGAAGAGCAACAAAGACGGGCTCGAGACAAAAAAAAAAAAATGAATGTCGCTGGATTTACATTTGAATGTATGGACCAAAATGCAAGATAGTAATAATTGCCGCCACCTTCAAAGGTAACAAAAAGTGAAGATAGAAATATATATGCCTTCTCAAAATTACAAACAACAGCAGGCATGTGTGTGTGTGTGTGTGTGTGTGTGTGTGTGTGTGTGTGTGTGTTTGTCAGAGAGTGTATGCGCCGCCCCCAGCACACCAAACACGTAAGAGAGGTGTCATTACGGTAATTATTAATACCACCACACCATTCCGCCCAACTCCTCATCCACCCGAACCATCTTGGTACTGACATCACCGACACCCGCGAACTCTCCCCAGTCGGTGCAGTTGCTGGGGAAAACAACAACGTCGAACGTGCGGCCCCCTCGGAGGCGGTGCAGCTCGCGGAGGTCGGCGAGTGTGTAGTCGGTGTGCAGGAAGTACAACTCTTTCAAACACCGCGGGAGGTACGACACCCACACGAGGCTGTGGGTCGACAGCGGGGGAAAGCTGACGAAGGCCAACTCTCGCAGCGCCGGCAGGTGGCACAGCACGCACGCCGCCAGCTCGTAGGCGTCGGCAGGTGGGATGGTAAAATGGTTGCCGTCCCACATAATCTCCCCTCCGTGCGGCTTGTATCTTACGACAGTTACGTCCGTCTCGCCCTTTAGCACCTCCCGCATGGCGTAGCCGTCGACGGGGCCGCCGGGGCGCAGCGCCAAGAACAGATTGTACAGACCTTCCCCGGCAGCGTGGGAGTCACTGCCAGTAGCAGGCCCCTTGCCCAGGTGGGTGCGGCGCAGCGCACTCATGGGCAACCCGCGGGCGGCGAAGACAGCCTCTATACGGGCGGCCTCGCGCGCGCGGGCTTCTTCCAATGAGGCTTTCCACTGCGGGCCCTGCAAGCTACTGCGCTGCTCCTCCTCCATGTCTTCCAGTTTCTGCCGCGCCGCCGCCTCCGCCCCCGGCAGCAGCTCCAGAGCCGTGGCGGCGACATCTGTAATGACACCCCGCAGGCGCCGCCCCTCCGCCTCGACCCGATCGCAGTGCTCCCGCCACTCGCTATCTGAAAAGCGCGCGGCGGCCGCCATCTCCTCCGCCGTCGCTTGCAATTCCGCCCGCGCCTCCTCCAGCAGCTGCTGCAGGCCGTCCCGCTCTTTACGCAGTGTTTCGCTCTCCTCCGCCAGCGCCGCCGCTCGGGCGTTGGCTCGCCGCAGCTCCTCCCGCAGCGCCGCGCACCCCGCGCACCCCACACTCGCCGCCGCCGCCGCCTCGAGCTCGGACATGTCCGGCGCCGGGGGTGGGCTGTACTGTTGTGTGCTGTTACTTCTCTTCTCTGACGCGCGGCTGTGCCACTTGTCTCTTCGTCTGTTCCAGTCTCTCTCTTCCTTTCTCTGCGTGCGTTGGCACTCCGGTTTTGTGCCGTGTGTGCGTGTGCGTGTGTGTGCGTGTGCGTGGGTGTGCTAAGGGTCGGTTGAAATGCAGTGGGCTCGTATTATAGCGTTTCACCGCTCACCTTAGTACCTTTTTCTTTTTCTTTTTTATTGTTATTTCTTGTTATTTTTGTTATTTTTTGTTTGTTTCGATGCAATATATACACTTGTGTGCGTGTGTGTGCGTGTGTGAGTGGTATTGGCGGAAGCGTGCCTTTACTGTATGTTGCTGTACGACTTTATTGTGGGGCGGGGTTTCGATAAGCGGCGTCCTAATTATTTCTCTTTTTTTCTTTTTTGTTGGTTGCTGTCTTTCTTTTTTTTTTCTATTTCTGTTAGGTTGTGTCAGCGGCGCTTTAGATAATCCGTTCATATATATATATTGTTTTTGTTTTTGCGATGTTGGATACTTCTCGTTACTTCTCGTTACTTCTCGTTACTTCTTTTCTTTTTTTTTGGGGGGGGAGTAGTAGTGAAGTGGCTGCTGCTTGTTTGTATATAACTAATTGACTAAATACACAAATAAACGAATAGCTACAGATTCGAATGTTTGTGTGAGTTTGACAAATGTGGGGGAGTAATGAAAAAAAAAAATGAATAAAACAGAAGGGGAAACTAGAGGTTTATTATTATTATTATTATTTGTTTTTGGTGTGTGTGACGGTAGGTGTATGTGGGAGGGAGCGTTGGAGGGATATTCTAATGCGTCCTTTTTCTTTTTCTTTTCCGATTGTTTTGTGTTGTGTAGTTGTGTGTGAGTGTGTGTGTGTGTGTAGGGAGAGGGGGTGGGGAGGGGAAGTGGTGGTGGGGGGGGGGGGGTGATGAACGAGAGAGAGAGAGAGGGGGGGGAGGAAGAGAGAAAAAGAGAGAGAGAGAGAGAGAGAGAGAGAGAGAGAAGGTACGCTTTAGAATATTACAGTAAAATATAGGCGTTGTTGTTGTGCTCCCTAATAAATCCCTCTGAATAGAGATTTGGAAAATGTGCCAAGTCAATCCACGGAAAACGTTCGCACACATCGTCACTACGTGAGTGTGCGGCGTGTTGAATTGCTCACTTCATCAAGTCCTGTGTTTTAATAACACATACGCCCTCCGGAGACGTATTCAGAGTCAGAAAGTCATGCTGAGAAGCAAGCGATTCACTTTGAAATAAAAACAAACGCTGATCCAAGCTTTCAACGAAAAAAAAAATGAAATGAAGCACTCACAGATGGAGACAACAGCGAGGAGAGAGAAGTTTGGCGCAATGACGCTCTCACATGCTTTACTCATTGCATCACGTCAGGGCTGCCGCGATGCGTGTGTTTCACTCGCGTAATGTATATATAGAGAGGCGCCTTGCGGGAGAACTAAGCATTGACGTGAAGTATGAATGCGCCTCAAGGAAGTGGCATACTACGCCAGTCACCACATGAGGAGACTACTCATCATTCCAGGAAATAATCCCCCCGCACGCCTTATCAACACGCCTCTTCCTCTCATCCATGTCGTCAACGGCACCGTACTCCCCCCAATCGGTGCAGTGGGAGGCGTGTAAACACAGAAGTCTCAGCCACGGACAGCGCTTGTGGAGAGCGAAGAGGTCGGCGACAGTGTAGTCGGTGTGATAGAGGCCCAGATACCCCAGTGTCCGCACATCACCCGCCAGAGCCCGCAGCGCCCCCGGCGACGACAGCGGCGGGAGACGGGAGACGTGTAGATTAGTAAGCGCCGGCAAGTGGCTGAGGAGACGGTAAAAGAAGTCATAGGTATTTGCCGTGGGTGGGATGGCGTAGTTGAACTCTCCATAGTCTGGCTCGTGCCCGAGAGCGTTGAAGCACAGCATGTCAGCCTGATCCTCAGTCTCCAGCAATTTTGCGATGGCGGCATCGGTTGAAAAGCCGACGTCATACAGGGTGAGGTACAGCTCCCACAGGCCGCGCGCCTGCGCACTCGTGTCATACCAGTCGCCTGACCCTTCCTTCCTCGCCTTTCCGAGATACTTGTCGTTCAGCTCTTCGCGTGTGCAGTCTAGCGCGTGACACAGTAAACTTATCTGAATAAGAGCATTTTGCTCGACAGCCGACGTCTTTGAGGAAGACTCATCGCTCTGCTCACTGTCAGCAGGCGAAGGGGGAGCGTCGACGCCCACACTCGCAGAGGCCTCAAAGGCTCTTGCGGCGGCGACGGCACTGCGGTAGGCAGTAAGTGGAAACGTCTTGCGCTCCGCCGCTTCTTCCTTCTCTAGTGCATGACGTGCCGCCTCCTCCGCACCTACCAGCAGCTCCAGAGCCGTGAAACTGGCGGCGGCAATGACACCCCGCAGGCGGTGACCCTCCGCCTCCACCCGATCGCAGTGCGTCCGCCACTCGCTGTCTGAGAAGCGCGCCGCCGCCGTCATCTCCTCCGTCACCTCGCGGAGCTCTGTCTCGTGTTTTTCCTTGGCCTCTTCTAACTGCTCTTTATAGCTATCCCGCTCTCTACGGAGCTGCTCGTTCTCCTCCGTGAGCGCCGCGACGCGTGCGGAGAGGGCCCGCACCTCCGCCGCCGCGCTTGTTCCCCAGCGCGGTTGAGGTCGTCGCTCCATTATGGGCGCGGGGCGGTGGGTGTCAGGAGGGGGGGGGGGTGCGTGGCTGGCTCGGACGAATTTCCTGGGTCTGGCGTGCGTGTGTGTGTGTGTGTGTGTGTGTGTGTGTGCGGTTGTATATATATGTGCGGAGAGAAGGGACGGGGACAGAGTGAAAGCTTCGCTAGTGCTTACAGTGCGTTCACTAGTGTTTGTGGTCTCCCTTGTTAGAGTCGTTTTGTGTTGTGTTTTCTTTTTTTGTGTGTGTTTGTGTGCCGTGGAGGGGAAAAAAATCGTGAAAATATCTACAGCGATCTCTAATCATATGAGTGCAGGTAAGAAGAGAGAAGCAGACGCGAATGACCGCAAGCAGCACAGGGGAATACGAGTATGGGTGAATGGAGCGAAAAGAAAAAGGAGGAACGAGTTTGTCAAATATGTGTGTGCAGGGGGGAAGGGGGCGAGAGAGAGAGAGAGAGAGAGAGAGAGAGAGAGAGGAGAGAGAGAGAGAGAGGGTGCCCGCAGTGCAGGGTACCTTATCCCCTCCGCCCACCCCCACCCCTCCACCTCCACCTCCGAACCAACACTCACAGATATCTTGATGTTGCAGTTTATACAGTGCAGCCGATTGTGTGAACGATCAACGTTTTCACAAATGGAGAGGGGCATCTCACAGAGCATACATTGAGGAAGTGTAAAAGACAGAAATAACTTGATTAAAAAAAAGGATAGTAAACAGAGTAAATGGGGGAGGAACCAGAAAGAGGAGGAGTGCCAGCTCTGTCGAGCCCTGGGCTCATCCTCTCCCGTTCGCGGAGGGGAGAAAAGAGGAAATATATATGTATCAAAGAAGACCACAACAGAGCAAAAAAAAAAGAAAAAAAGAAGCGGCAAAGAAAAGAGAGAGAGAGAGAGAGAGAGAGAGAGAGAGAAGAGAGAGAGAGGCACTCGTCAAAAATCAAAGTACAGAATGCCCCCGCACGCCTTGTTCACCAGCATCCCCCGGCGCTGCGCAGGCTCGACGCCGGCGTACTCTCCCCAGTCGGTGCACTCGCGCGCGTCCACGGCCAGCAGCCGCAGCTGCGGCAGCCGCCGGCGCGCCGTGTGGAGGTCGGCGACGGTGTACGGCGTCGCGTACAGGTGCAGGCACGCCAGCGGCGGCGCCGGCGGCAGCCGCCCGGCCTCCGCCTCCGCCAGTGCGTCCAGCAGACCCGGCGACGTTGAGAGCGGCGGCATGCGGCAGAGCGAGAGCTGCTGCAGGTTCGGCAGGTGGCGCAGCATGCGGAGGTAAAAGTCGCACACGTCCTCCCGGTCAATGAACGCATTGTGATCCCCATAGTACTCGCCGTACCTCCTAAAGTTGAACAGGAGACGGTCCACCTGTGCCTCCGTCGACAGCAGCGACCGCAGCGCCGAGTCCGTGGGGAAGCCGACCTTGCGCATCTTCTCGTACAAATGCCACAGGGCGTGCGCCGGGCTACTCGTGTCCGGGTACTCGCCGGGCACGTCCTTCACCGTGCGTCCCAGGTAGCTCTCTTGTATGCTCTCCCTAGTGCAGTCGAGCGCGCGCCAGAGGTGCTTCAGCTGCGGCTTGACGTATGCATCTCGGCGATGCCTCTCCGCCGCCGCCGCCGCCGCCGCCTCCTCCTCCTCCCAGCCGCGACACCGATTGAACACCAGCCGATACGCGTCGCGCGGTGGCAGCTGCTTCAGTGGCTCCGCCTCCGCCTGCGACTGCAGCGCCGCGAACGCCGCCGCCTCCGCGCGCTCCGCCGCCCGCCGCGCCTCCGCCTCCTCACGCGGCAGCAGCGCCAAGGACGTCGCCGCCGCCGCCCGCACGCACCCCTCCATCCGCTGCCGCTCCTCCCGCCATTCTGTTTCTGAAAAGCGCGCCGCCGCCGCCATCTCCTCCGTCACCGCCCGCAGCTCCGCCCTGCCCGCCTCCCGCACCTCCGCCAGCTCGCGCTCGTGCCGCCGCTGCGCCTCCTGCTGCGCCGCCGCCGTCTCTGCGCTGAGAGCGGCGAGGCGGCGGCGCAGGCGATCGTTCTCCTCCAGCGCCCGGCGCAGCGCGGCCCGCAGCTCCTCGGCACTTTCGGGACCGTCTTCGCTGGGAGACGACATGAGCGCAACGAGGGAGGGTGGGGCAGGGGGGGGGGGAGGGGGGAAGATAAAAACAACTTAGCAGAATGAATGCTTACAACGTGGTCTGAACAAGGGTTATATATACACTTATGGAGAAGAAAGGATTGGATGGGGGTCGCTGGTGGTGATAGCATAAAAGGCATGAAAGAAGCCAAGTCGCAGGGCTCACTGCAATGAGAGGAATATTGCACTGCAAGACAGGAAATCAGCAGGAAAAAAAAGGACGCTCCGTGGTGCTTTCAGGACTTAGTGTACTGGTATTCGCAGATTTCCTTCCCCCTCCCACTGCCTAAACAACGATGCAGGCACAAGAGTAGGTTTAAAGAAAAAAAATGTGCGTCATAAAAAAAAAAAGAAACGTTTGACGCCGATTCTATCGTTAAGGGAGAGAAGCATATGGAGTCAAGATCGTTTGCAAGAGTGGAAGACAGATTTTAAAAAAAACGAGTCATGTGTTTCTCTTTCCTTTATTTACAGTTTTACCGTGAGTTTACAATTTTCAAAAGTTCGTCCTGTCATGCATTTTTTGCCACTACAGGAGGACTTTCGGGATTGGCCATTCTCATTATAGAATCGCCTTCTATTGCAAAGTCTATGTATATATATACTCTCAATTCAATTATCTATGAGCTCTCAATCACTACCACCACCTCGACTCACACACACGAAGGCGCGCACACAGTGGTGGGGAGAGGCAAATCAAGCCAGTGGCTCTCAAAATGCTTCGCTGAAGACACGCACTGCAGAAACTGCCTCTCCTGACGCCGTTGCTGTTCTTTTTCTTCTTGTTCTTGTTCTTGTTCTTCTTGTTCTTGCTGAATTTGAACATTTTGCGCGTCTGAAGAGTGGATCTTGTGCTCCGGTGTGGTTGCACTCGAGCCGTCCAGAGAATCCCTCCCGTGTGCGCTAGTCGTCGTAATAGTAGCAGCAGCGCCGGGAGTGCCGCAGACCCCGCGGAGGACCTCCCAGGCGGCCGCGGAGTGGTCAATGAACACCACTCGCTTCACGTCTCGCGCGGGTTGGCAGGGAGAACTCTCGCTGCTACGAGCGGCACTCTTATCATTCGTGTGGCAGTCTTCCCTACGCTGCTGCGTGTCGCTGTTCTTGTTGTTGTTGTTGTTGCTGTTGTTGTTGCTGTTATCGTCGTCGTCGTCGCCGTTGATACTGCTGCAATGGCATGTTAGAGTGTTAGAGAGGAGCAGAACGTACTTGTAAAGACCTTTATTTTCGTAGCGCTGCAGCGAATGCAGACACGCATGCAGGAGGTTATTAGCCACCAGCAGGTCGTAGAACGACTCCTCCTCTTCTGTGGATTCTTTTCCTTTTGCCTGTCTCTCCCCCGCAGCGCCTCCGCGGGCGCCTCCCGCGCACGTCTCAGTGGGGCAGACTCCACTGCTGTTGCTGTCAGAGGCCGCAGCGGTCTTGACGGCCCCTGCCGCCCCCGGCCCAGCGCCAGACAGGAGACGCTCCACTAGCGACTGAAACGGGGCGGTGGCGGGGGGAATAGTATACGTCACGCTTCAAGGAGGAAACGGCCGGCGACGCCGGCGCAGGCGGGATGGTGGGTGGTGGTGGTGCGGTTGGGAGCCACGCGGGGTGTGCGATCGCAAGGGGTGCGGCGTCGTGCCGCAGGACAAACAGAGAGGAGGCGCGGGACGGGGGAAAGGAGGAGGAAGAAGAAGAAGAAGGGGGAGGAGGAAGAGAGGGAGACGGGGAGAAAGCGGTGGAGAGAGCGGCGGTGTCCTTACAGCCATTCGGGCAACAGTAGTGGTGGTGGTGATGGTGGTGATGGCAACACACGCGCAGTTGAGTCGCCAGAATATCGCCCGTTCTCCTCCACAGGTAGCCAATATCGTTTTCTTTGATGTACCCCTTCATCCATGCAGAGTTCGCCCCCGCCGAATTTCCCGCGCGAGCAGAGGTGTCAGGCGAAGCGACCGGTTGTGATGAATCCTCCTTCTTTTTTCCATCTTCGGCACCCCGAGCGAGGCTGCGGGTGCTCACGCTTGCGTGCTGTTCTTCCTCCTCTTCGGCGATAATCTGTGTCGCGTTGTCAGGAGCGCCGTCCTCGTCGCCGCCGCCGCCGCAACCATCGTGGCACCCGGCAGCATCATCACCACCGCCGCCTTCCGCCGCCCTCCCGCTGCTGCTGACGTCAGCGCAGCACGCCCCGCGGTGATGCACCTTGAGGCCTGCTCCGTAGGCACTAAAGAACAGACGGCACAGCCGCATCCGCCTCTGTGTCTCCGCGTCGGTAGTTTTGGTGTCGTTTGTGGAGCATTCGTTTCATTGATGGAAGCGGCCGTCGCCGCCGCCGCCAATGAATGACCGTTCGTCACTTCTTCTTCTTCCTCTTCTTTACACTCTCTCGCTTCTTCCGCTGCTGCGAGCGTGGAAAGGCGGGAATAATCCCACAGCAGCAGCGTTTCCTGAGGTAGTCGACAAGGCAGTTGCCGCACCCGCGTCGACCGTGCGTCGGCGTGGCCGCAACAATGAGGTCTCGCACTATTGGCACTGACACCATTATTATTGCTATTATTATTATTATTATTACTATTACTATGATCATCGACAGCGCTACTACTCCCGTCGCCGCCGCCACTATTGGAGGAGGGTGTGTTTTGGTAGTTGTCGTGAAACAGGATGACAGGAATCTGACGGGTGAAGAGCGCGTACGCGATGTTGGCGTCGCTGTACGCCGCTGTGACGGCGCTGCACTCCGCACGAGTAGTAGTAGTAGTAGTAGCAGTAGTAGTAGTAGCAGAAGCAGTAGTAGTGGCAGTAACTGCTGATGCTTCTGTTGTTGTTGCTGTTGCCGCCGCGGCCGGCGGCGCCGCAGGGGCGGTAACGAAGAGCTCGATCTCCTCCCAATAGGGGTGGGCGCGCCGCACCATGTTGGTGTACACATCTGCCTCCAGTGAGCGCCAGTAATGGACATAATTGTTGCGGCGGTTGATGTTTCGCTGAATGTGGGTATGAACGGCCTCGTCGTTATTGTTGTTGTTGACGTTGTTGTTGTGTGATTTCCCGGCAGCGTGTTCAGTGTCCTCGTCTTTGCTTTTCGTTTCTATAGTGGGAAGGGAAGAGGGCGCAGCGGAAAGGGCGGAAGAAATGTCTGATGGGCGAATAATGCAGATGTCGGCGCCTGGAAAAGCCTGTCGCGCCGTTTGTGAGAGGAACTCGATCATTTCGACATCATCACCATCCAGAATCGATGTATTCGTGGGAGGAAGACCCTTGACACCACTCGCCGTCTGCGAAGAGCTTGGGTTCTGAGCGTCATTGTTGCTGTTGTTGTTGTTGTTGTTCGTAGTGGTGGTGGAAAAATTGTCTTTGCCTCTGCTGTCCGCAAACAGATTGCAATAAATTTTGACACTACGGATGGGAAAAGAAACCGCATCGGCGGTGCTGGTTGAGCCTGGAGTAGTTGGCATTATTATTATTTTTTGTACTTGTTGATGTCGTCGTGATTCTTTTTTCGTTTTGTTTTGTTTTTTTTTTTTGTCTGGCGCTTCGCTTTTATTATATACTTTTTTTTGACGGTGTTAATGAAGCTATTTGCTCCTTTATACCAAAGTTGTGAGGCGATAGGAGGTTGAAATGATTATTCTATGTATGGTTTACCGCGATTCTATGAACGATTACCTTTTTTAAGGTGTTGTTTTGTTTTGTTTTTTTTTGTTTTTTTTTGCGCGGCGATGCCTTTCTCACGTGCTGATTCTATGAGGAAGAAAAAATAGAGTGCGGCGTGGTAATTAATTATTTTATTTTAATTGGTTCAACTTCATTGAAAACACGCGTGAAAGAAAAGGAGGGAGTTACAGTATAGCGAGTGGTAAAAGAAGAAAAGGGTAAAAAGAGTTTTTGTCCACGCATACGGAAGAAACACACATATATATTTCTCAAATTTAGTATTATCAACAAGAGAGGTAGAAGCCCAGAAACCGGTATAAAGACTACCAGGAAGAGGTACGTAGTGGGAGCATTTGGTAACTTTTTTTATTTTTATATATATATCCTTTTTGAGAGGTCAGTTAGTTTAGCAGAAAGAACAGAACAGATTTTGTACAGAAAAGAAAAGAAAAACTAAATAAAACAATAGAGAGATCATGTGTCAAGGTGTATGAAAATGAACTACTTCCGTAGAGAGAGAGATAAGGAGAAAGAAGAAGGTAAGAGGAGGGAGACGAAAAAAAAAATGAACGGTAGCGAAGCGAAGTGTTTTTCTTTTCCGCACAGCTGAGCGACAGGTCTCGTCTCTCATATCAGTGAGCTATACTTCCTTCTCTTTCCTGGGGATACTCTTCTTCATTCTTTTTTTTCCCCTCCTTCTCCCCTCTAAAAATTCCCTCATATCATCTATTGTCTCTCCGCTCTTTCTCTCTCTCTCCCTCCCTCCCCCCTCTCGCGGAGTTTCCTCCCCTCCGCCAACAACTCCGCGTTCAGCAGCCGCAGCCGCTGCGCGCGCGTGTGCCGGCCCCGGCGCAGGCCCCCCGCCGCCGCCGCCGCCGCCGCCACCGCCACCGCCCCCGTGCGTGCGAGCCACACTAGCACCAGCCCCAGCACACCGTAGTAGAGGGCGGGAAAGGCGTTCGCGGCCGACACAAGAGACGAGAGCAGCGACATCCACACGCGCTGCGCGAGGCGGCGACCGACAGCGGCAAGCAGCGGCCCTGCAACCCCCGGCAGCGAAAGGGCACTAGTAGTGGTGACAGAGGCGCCGTAGCGACCGCTACCATCGCCGGCGGGGACTCTTTTCTCGTCGCTTGTCACCGCCGCTGCGCTGCCGCGTTGGAGACTGCTGTTGCGGCCACCATCATCATCATTAGAGGAGGAGGAGAAGTGCAGATGAGAGTAGCAGCGACCGAGGTGGCGCACGTACTCTAGCGCCCCGCCGCCGCTGTATGTGTCGTACCCGTCGCCCAACTTCGCCTCGCGCGGTGTCCAACGACCAAGGCCCTCCCCGCCCAGCCGGGCGCTGCTCCCGTCACTGCCCCCGCTGAATGCAAAAGGAGAGGGAGAGCGGCCGCCGCCACTCGTAGCGCTGCTGATGGCAAAATGACGAGTCAGCTGAGAAAAGGCATCGCAAATAGTGAAAACAATCAACGCGAGGGAGACGAGAACGCCAATCAGCACAACAAGTTGCACGCGGCGGAGGAGGAAGATGACTTCGTGACGGTAGTACTCCTGCAGCACCGCCAGGCGAACGCGATTGAAATGGTTCAACTGCTCCTGCCGCCGCCGCCGCCGCCGCCGCTCTTCGCGAAACTCTTGCTGTTGTTTTTGCTGCGGCTGCTGCTGCTGTCGTGGGCACATCTCTGACGTGTCTTGGTCATCACGTGCGTACCCCCCGCTGTCTCCCTCTCCGTCGCGATGCCCTTCAGGTACATTCCGGTCAAACAATAACGATAATACTGGTGATGATGTATTGTCATTCGCTGCACGGATGTGACGACGCCTCGCCGCGGCCGGAGGGGATGAAAGCGACGGCGGCAGCGACGAGGTGCGAGGTACGGTCGTGGGAAGCAGCAGCAGCTCCAGCACCGGCAGCGCACCCGACTTGACTCTCTTCTTCCCACTCTTGCCGTCATGTGAGTCGCGCGTGCCTGTCGCCACTCCCTTTTGAGTTGTTCTTTTCGACGTTTGGCTCTGCTGGTCTTGGCCTGCCCTTTCCTTGCTGTCCCGACTCCTCCCGTGCCGACTTCTCCAGTGGTTGCCAGTTGGAAGCGATGAAGAAGGGCTAGAAGAAGCAGAAGAAGAAGAGGAAGAACGTGAAGGTGGCTGGCGCCACGGGAGGCTATTTCCAAGAAGCCACGAGAGCACTGTGACGGTCAGCAGCAGCGGGAGCACCGCGCCCGGCACTAGGCGACGCGCCAACCACTCGTCAATGGTCTGCGCCGCCGCCAGCAACACCCGCAGCACGACGCGAGGCAACACGTATGCGGTGAGCGGAGTCGTGTAGAGCGGCTGCGGCTGCGCTACTGAAAGTGACGGATCTGGCAATGAGGATGAAGATAAGGAGGAGGACGAGGAGGACGGTATTGAAGCTTTCCCTTTCGGCGCCGAGGACGGCTGCCGCTGCTGCCGCGGTGCAATGGTGCCCGTGTCAAGCGGAGGGGAGTTGAAGTACTTCCACACCAACGATACCATTCGACTGGGCAGCAGAGAAGAGAGAAGGGCGAACCTCTCCTCGCTCTCGTCGGAGTCAAAAAGTGGCAGAAATTCGGCAAAGTAGACGCGACGACGCCGAATGTGTGCAGAGGCGATGTCGAGTGTGTCTCCCGCTTCCGTCACTTCTGCTGCTGCTGGCGCAGACGTTGCTGCTGTGCCGAACCGCTTGTTAGTCTGACTGCGCATGGTGGGACTTCGTTCAATATTCTTCTTGCTCTCGGCAGTGGCGCAGTCCGTGTCGCTGTCACCACAGGCAGTATCTTCGCGTTGTGCACGGTTTCTCACAATGAGTCGAGGCGCGGGAGGCCAAATCGGTTGTCCTGGCACTTCATCAGCACGGCAAGCTGTGTTTTTACCATTTCCGATTTCTCCACCACCGCCATCGACAACAGCAGCGTACGCGGCAGCGCGAGAGCCATCACCTCCATTGTTCGGGGGAGAAGAAGAAGAAGAAGAAGAAAAGAAAGGGGCAGCCGAGCGAAGGAGGCCGTAGTGTCGCTGCAGTTGCCGCACGTGATAGTCGATGGCGTCGATCTGCCTCTGCAGAGACCGCTGCTGGGCTCCCGTAAAGGTGTGCAAAGGGATGTTGACAGCGGCCATGTGCCCGGCATGATAACTAGCACCGGCACCCGCGCCCCCACTGCGGTACGCATTGTTGTTGTTGCTGTCATCACCGTAGGAAAAGTCACGGCCGTGGGCGGCGCTGTCGTCAAACTCAAACTGATGACCACCGCTAACGCCGTCGCGGCCGGCATTACCATTGTGAAGAGCCCCGCAAGAGTCCGCATTGTCCTCTGGGCCCAGCATGCCGTGCGCGTCGCTGCTCTCACCCAACCGCACCCACCACCCCACATCTGTGCGCAACGGGGAATGCGTCTGGGTCGCCGCGTCACCGTCGGCAGCAGCTCCAATCTTTCCTCCGTTGTCGCCGCCGTCGTTATGGGTTTCGCCAGAAGTGCTGCGTGAGTCGTCTGCAACGGTACTTGATACGCTGTGACGACTGTGGTGATTGTCGCGATTGTTGCTGAGAGTGCTTGGGTGATAGTGGTAGTGGTAGTGGTTGGCGAAACGAGCGCTGCTGCTGGCCCTCCCTTGTTCTTTTTTGACAATGTACTCCGACACCGCGTCAGCGCAAGTGCGAGAGCAAGAACGCACGGCAGAACGTGAGTGAGGTGACGACAAGGACAATCGTGTGTGTGGTTCGTTTTCAAAAGTGTCCGCCACTCTTCCTGCCTCGTCGACATCACCACACGAAGCGGACGCATTCATGCACGACAGAGGCGCCACCTCTTCCCGCAGAAACACAAGCAAGTCGCAGGAGCACAGTTTACCGTGCAGACGGCACGACTTGGCCTCCCGCTCCTCCCTTTGCAGCAGCACCGCCGCCGGGGTGAGAGAGGCATCTGTTTTTCGTCTTGTCGTCGGCTGCCTCGATGCCAATGGAATGGATTCGCGTTGAGAAGATGACGCGCCCTCCGACTCCTCGCCGCCACCATCATTACCATGCACACCACCACCGTCTCCACTGTCACCACTATAACCGCTCTTGCCGTCTTTACCGTTGCGTGCGTCTTCGCCACGGCATTCTGGCGCGACCGCCGCGTTGGCCCTCGTGCTCTCGCAAACGCCGTGGCTGATCTGCCGGCGGCCGTGGCGGAGTACGCAGGAGCGGTAGAGAGCAACCAGTCGATCGACGGCGGACCTCTCCAGATGCAGCTCGCACGCCTCCCGTAGCCGCCACTGCCGCCATTTCTTTTTCTCCAGTGTTCCCTCGTGTGCTCTGTCGCCCTCTTCTTGATTGCGCATCCTATAGCCACCGTTGTCATCCTGGCCGCTGTCACCTTGCATGTTTTCTTCTTCTTCTTCTTCTTCTTTTTCTGTTTCGCTTGTAGAATCGTAGGAAGGGCGGTCATCGGTCTGTGCTCCGCTACGACGCTGGACGCTCTGATCATGTGTCGCAGAGTCGCCTCTAGTAGTGTCGTCTACGGGCGTGTCGGCCGCCTGTGCGAACAGAAGAGAGCCTCCACTGTGTTGCCGTGACTCACACGGCAAGGGGCCATGGTATGAAGAGGAGATGAAAACAAAGAGAAGTGCTATCAGAATTATCCTCTGAAAGGAAAAGGTGTGTCGACTCATGATATATTTATTCCAGCACAATGTGGGGAAAAGGAAAGACGAGAGAGTACGTATGCTTTACGTTTGCTCTTGATTCAATCTACTAGATATCTATTTCTCCTCTTCGTATAAATAAAATTTTCAGACAATGAGAAGAAAAAAAAATCGTTTATGTTGTTGTTGATGCTTTTTTTTTTTACTAATATTCTTATAGAAAAGACATGACGTGTTAGTCCGCGCGCACGTGTGTGTGTGTGTGTAGTTGAGTTTCTCTAAACGTATGTATCTAGCGGTGACTGAATGTAATTTCTGACTTCTACAAGAGTAAAATATATTTTATTAGAAGTAAGTGAGGAAGGAGAAGAGTGCAGAAGAGAGCAAGCACCAGCGGAGGCTGTACTGTGTACATCTTTTTTTTTCTTCTTCTTCTTCGAAGTGAGTGCGACAGCGAAGGGGGCACTTACTAAAACTATAATGAAATGGTATGTGTGCACAGGAGCACTCGTGAGAACAGACAACAATAAGACAGGATCTCAGTCAAGCAGTAATAAATAATTAAATAAGGATAGTGGTGCGTCCTTCATTCAGTTTCATATTTACAGCAGATCATCGGTGCATTAAAGGTAGTGTCTTTTTTATTCTTTCTTTTTTAATTGTTGGGTGACCAAAGAGACATAGAGTCAATGTATAAATAAGTAATAATTGAAGTGAGAAAGCAGTGTAAAAGGAGCAAATGAGGGGTTAGTTTATGTTCAAATATATATAAATATGTAGTTATGGAGTGAAAAAAGAAAGCGCAGCCTAGAAAAGAGTGTTGTCGTTAGTTTTCATGCTGATGTAGTTAATTTTTCACTCGAGGCTGTTTGTTTCATTGTGCACTTCATTTCCATATTCTTTTTTTCCTGTCTCATCATCAATGCAGTGGTGAATAATTATCTGAGCATTATAAAAAAGAGAGAGAAAAGAGAAAAACAGAAAATACTATATAAACAAAAAATGAGTATTTCCTGTGTGGGAAAAAGAAGAGCAATGACACCTGTTAAAGGTGAGAGTGTGTCTATATAAAGAGAGAGTGTGTGGAAATGTCGCTTACAGCGGGGAAGCAATTTTTTTTTTCCTAGCAATTATTCTTAGGAAGAAGTAATCGTTCTTTTTGTATTAGTGGTGGTAACGATGTCTCTAAAGAATAAACAATAAAAAGAAAGAGAGAAATGAGAGAGACAGAGAAAAAGGGTTTTAGCATCCGTTTATATAAACAATATTAAAAACAGCAGAAACGCCACATACACTCACGAGTGTGGGCATGCGGAGGAAAACGACAATGGCGCGAAGTCTTTAGGCTGATGTAGGAAATATATAAAAAAAAAAAGAAAAGAAGGAAAGAAAGGAAAAGAAAGGAAAAGAAAGCAAACGAAGATGAGACAGCAAATAACTTTTTAAAAGAGGGAAATGAAGGGAGGAGCTGAAAATAAGCAACACGCGCGTCCGCAATAGAATCAACTTTCGTGTACGTCCTTCTTTCTCTTTATCTTCCTCTCTTTTTCTTTTTCTCTCCCTTACGATTATCGTGACACCACCTCGGGAAAGGCAGCGAAAATGATATTCTCCAAGAATAGCGTGACGGAGTCGGCGGAAACCAGCGGAGTGTCCTGCGGGCCGCCGCCGCCGGCGACGTTGCAGCTATTGCCAAAACCGAAAAAGCTACTATTGCCGGCGAAGCTCTCGTTTGTATTTTGGCCGCTTTGCGAGGTATTTGGCGCAGCCGCATTGTTGTTACTATTATTATTATTATTACTACTATTATCGTTGTTATCGCCGTTCCCGCTATTATGGTCACCCCTACAAGGCTCGGCCTCTTTCCCGCTGTTGCTACTGTTGTTATTGTTGTTGTTGTAGGGGTGTGTGCTGCTCTTCGTATCCGTGTCGTTCTCGTCGTCGTTTGCAGCCACGGGGGCAGTGGTGGGGAAGGCCGTAGGAAACGAGTCGTCTTGCATGCGGTGCCCAAGAGAGGGCGAGAAGACTAAACCCGGCGGTGTGTCCGGCCCCGCAACCCCTCCTGTCCCGTGCTCCAACACAACAGCAGCAGCAGAAGCAGCGCGGGGGAGTTTGGAGGAGTTATGACGACGACTCGCAGCGGCGGAGACAGGCCAGGCCTCGTCGGCGCTGTCAAGCGGTCCTATACCGCCGCCGCCGCCGCCGTCTGCACCCATTGCTCCAATACCACTCGTAGTATTAGTACTAGTAGTAGCACCCGCGGCTGCAGCGGCGGCATCGGCAGTCGCCAACTCCACAGTTGCGCTGATGTTGTCTGTCGCGCCGCCACCACTGCCGCCGCCCACAGCGCCGGCACCCGCCATCGTCAGGCCGCCGCCGTAAATGTTCAGGTGATTGAGGCTGGGGACGTTGTTGTAGTTAGTATTATTATTGTTATTAATGCCGTTGCCGCTGCTGTTGTTGTTGTTGTTGCGAACGGCAGGGACAGGCTCGTGCGGGAGGCGGCGGCGGAGAACAAATAAGTTTTCCGTCAAGTAGGGATTCTCCTCCAGGCGCCGCAGCATCAGCGCTCGGCTCGCGGCGGCGTTGGCGGCGGCGGCGGGAGAGCGCTTTTTGGCGGTGTCGTCCGCTGCGGCCGCGGCCGTCGGATTTCTGTTGCCACGGCTGTCGTTTGTGCCGTCGGTGATGCTGTTATTCACTTTTGTCGTCGTGTTGGCTGCGGCGGCAGTGGCGGCGCCGGTGGCGGCAGTGACAGTGGCCGTCGCAAGTCCAGCGCCAGCGCAAAAAGCAGCAGCAGAAGAAGGAGAAGAAGAAGAAGAAGGATGAGGACTCAGAGGAGGGGACAGGGGAAAAGTTGTAGAGGCAGTACGCGTGGCGGGGGGACTCAGAGGAGGACTCAGTGGAAGTGCCGAGCGAGCGGTGGTGTTGGTGGTGCTCTGTCGCGCGCCGCCAACAGCATCACGGCTGGCGGTGTCCCTCTCACTGTCCTTCACGCCTCCGTCGTTGTCATCGCCGCTTTCGATAGAGTAACTGTCGTCACTACTGTAAGAGCTGCTACTGCAGCAGCTGCTACTGCGGCTAGAGAGACTAGAATAGCTTTCATCACTAGTGCTACTGCTGCTGCTGCTCATATTGTTATTATTACTATTATTATTGGTAGTGCTTTCGTGGCCGCCGCGGTTCGTGCTGGGGCCGTTGGCGTTACTCGTATTGTTGTTCTTCGCTGCCGAATAATAACTCTTACTGTTGCTGCTATTATTATTGGTGGTGGTGGTGGTGCTGCGGGTGTTATTATTATTCGTGTTGTTGCGGTAGTAGTGGTCCTCCCCGTGCTTGTCGCCGCCGTTGTTGTGATGGCGGAGGCGGCAAAGCTCACTCAGCAGCGAGGGGCGCAGGGGGTTGGTGTTGATGACGAGCAAGTACACCTCCCCTTCGCGCGGCGGCAGCAGCGACTCGTCCCTGTCGAGAATCTTCGACACAAAGAACTCCTGGAAAGCCGCCACACTGGCGGGGTCGTCCTCCATCAGCTCCTCCGTGTTGTGAAGCGTCGCCGCGGGGGGCAGCGGCAGCGAAGGCGAGGTGGAGGACGCAAAACCACCACCACCACCGTTATCACGCCTCGACTGCCGCCCGCTCCTGTTTCCACCACTCGTGCCATTGTTGTTGTTGTTATTATTGTCGTTGTTATTGTTGTTGGTGCCTCCGCCGCCTCCGCCGCCTCCGCGTGAGGTAAAGACGGTCTTCTCCAGCCAATCCTCCGGCGCGACAATGCCATCAAAGGCGGCAAACGTCGGAAACTGCCGGCGGCTGCGCACCACGTCAACGACGTTTAGCTCAACCTGGTGACGGTGGTGGTGCTGCTGCGCCTGCGCCCGCGCCTGCCGACGGTGGTGCCGACGATGGTGGTGATGGTGACGGTGATGGTGGTGATGCGAGGAGGGCGACAAGGGCGACGTAGTCTTGTTGTTGTTGTTCGCACTAGTGGTATCGCGTTTCTTGTTGCTGCTGCTCTTTCCGGCGGCGGCCACTGTTGTTGCTGCTGCTGCGGCTGCTGTTTCTGACGATGCCTCTGTAGTCCCTCCTTCTTCGCCGCTCTGCTCACGACGCTTCAAGGCCTCCGCCACTGCCGCGCAAGGCATTTTCTTACCAGCCGCGGTGCTCAGCAGCGGGGGAGACAGCGACCGCCTCTGCTGCTGCGGGAGCTTCGTCTTTCCCGAGACGGGGGTGGCCGTGAAGGCGGAGGTGTGTGGAGCCCCTGCCGCTGTCGACGCCGCTGCTGTTGCGGCCGGCGACGGAGAGGAGAGTGCCCTACCGGGGGGCATAGGAAAGCGCGTACGACCCGCCATTGGAGAGAGCGGGGGGCTGTTGCTACCGAGGCCGGGGACAGCAAAGGGAGAGGGTGCAGCTCCTTTAGTGTGAAGGGCAGCGAGGCCGCCGCTGCCGCCGGCGTTGTTGTTGTTGATGATGGCGGTGCCTTCCTTGCCGCGTGCGTCGTCGTTGACGCCGCTGCTCTTCTTACTCCTTTTCTGGCGTCTGTGACTCCTTCTCATGTCGCCGCCGCCGCCGTCTCCGCCGTCAATATGAACGGTGGCGGTGGTGGTGTGCTTGAGCTCTGTCGGAAAGAGAGGCACCGGCGGTGGCGCCGCGGTGGTGATATCTGTGCCTTCGCGCCTCTCCTCCCCCACTTCTTCCTGCCTGGCACTTTCATTGGTGGTGTTCTTTCCCTTCGAGCCCGCAGCGACAGTTGTGGCAGCCGCCGCGCTGGAGTTTTCATCCGCCTCCTCCGTCTTCTCCTTCTTCGTTGTGCTCCTCTTCTGCTGCTTCTGCTTCCTCTTCTCTGTCTGCTCCATCGACGCATCTGTTTCGCCTTGCGGCTGCATCCATCCATGCGCAAACGTATTCTCCTGCGCGCCCGCGTCCCCTCCGCACTCCAGCAAGAAGGCCTCCTCCAGCTTCCGGCACCGCGCGGCGACGCGCCCCAGTGCCTCCAGCAGCGCGCGTGCGCAGCGGTAGTGCAGGCGCGCCGACACGTTCTTGGTGCCGCCGAGCACGATGATAAAGCCGTTGAAGTACTCAAGAAAGAGCGAGAGATTCCCCGGCGTCCCGGCGACACCCACGACGTTGTTGTTAAGGAACGTCGGAAGGGCGTTGGGGGAGGAGGAGGAGGAGCCGGTTGCTGCTGCTGCTGCTGTCGCTGCGCTGCCGCCACCGCCGGGGTACGGTCCGCGTCCGCTGTCGGTGCCGCCAAGCGGAACGGCGTTGTTGCTAGTACGGTTGGTGTTTCGCGGATTTGATCGGATTTGAATCGGGTTTGCGTGGCTGTTGGTGCTGCTCCCCATCTCCCAGCCCCCGCCGCCGCCGCGGTGATGATGCACGACGCCGGAGGAGACGTCAAACGGCCAGTAAGAGCGGATTATGAAAGGCGTGAGCAGAGCCTTGTTATAGCGTGCAGCCGCCGCGGCAGCCCTGGACGCGCTGGCGGCAGAGGCACGCTGTTTGCGCCGCGCCGTGGTAGTTGAGCCTGCCGTCGCCACTGCACCGCCGCCTACGCCGCCGCCGCGGCCCGACTCGCCCTTCTCTGCCATTCTTGTCTCAGTCTTGCCGCCACCTGTCGCGCTAGTATGGTCACGCGTAGTAGTAGTAGTAGTAGCAGTAGTGGTGGCATCGTGGCTATTCTTGCTGTTGCTGTTGACACTGTCGCCTGGGCTGGCGAGGGCGGCCTTGCCGGTGGCGGCCAGCACCAGCGGCGGGGGCTGCTGCTTGCGCCGGCGCGCCTCCTTGCTGTCCCGCAGTGGGCGCAGCGCCGCCGCCGCCGCCGACCGCGGGCTGGTGTTCCCTCCCACCGTGCCGGCCGCCGCTGCGGGGTCTGTGTGTGCGGCGACGACAGTAGTAGTAGTAGTAGTAGTAGTAGTAGTAGCCGTGTCTTGTGGAGTGTTGTCCGTCTTGTTCTCTTCTTGCGCGTCTGCCACGCAAGTCGCCGCGCGTGCAGAGGTCACAACGGGTTCTGGTAGGAAAGAGGAGGGGGCGGGCGGCTCCGGGAGTGGTGACGGGGGCGGTGAGGGCGGGCACCACGGGAAGAACTGACCGGTAGGGTCGGCGGCGATGCACGCCTCGGCAGAGCGGTGACGGACGCAAAATTCGTACTCAGGTTGTTGCTTCTGCTCATCAGTCGTGCGTGTCTTGGTAACCGATGCAGTCTGCTGACAGGTGGCACCGCTCGCGGTACCGCTTGTCGCGTTTCTCTTCTCCCTCTTCTTCTTCCGTTTCTCTAGCACCACCACGGCCGGCAAATTGTGAATGCAGTAGCGGTTCAGGAGGGAGTTGACCACCTCCTCGTAGCTCGGCTCCTCCACGTCTATCGACACGAAGCCGACACCACCGTCAGGCAGCATACCATCCACAGCAGCAGCAGCAGCACTAGCACCAGCGCCGCGGCCGCGGCCGCTTCCCTCCATCGCACCTCCTTCGCCCGCGCCGCTCCCAACGCCACCACTGGCCCCACCGCGTCCGCGGGCGGCGGCGGCGGCCACGAGAGCCTCCGTCAGCGCCGCCGCCGCCTCTCCTTCCGGCTGCCCCTCCGCCCTGGCCGCCGCCACGGCAGCCGCCGCCACGACGCTGGGGGCCAGCCGCGCCCCGGCGGCAACAGCTGTCACCGCTGCGACGGCGGCCGGCGGGAGGCCGACGGCGGTTGCGGCAATGTCGGAGACGGGAGACACCGAGGAGCCGGGCTCGCCGGAGCCGGTGTTGGCGCCAGTGTTGGTGCGGGTCGCGAAGGAGTGGGACGCGAGGTGGTCCGAAACGTTACTCGCGGGGTACTCGGCATCGTCGGTGTTCGTGTTGGCAGCGTCGCCGCCAGAGTTGTCGCCGTCGCCATCGTCCCCAGGGCTACCGTGCAGCCGTCGCCGTTGCTGCTGTTGATGTTGTCTGTATCTGTCAGGGGACGGGGAGTGGCCAGCGCGGGCGCCGCCGTTGGCCTCCGCCTCAATATCCAATCGATCGTCGTCGTAGTTCTGATGTGCCTTTTTCTGTTTCGTGTCATCGTTATCCTCTCCCTCCTCACCGCTGCTATCACGCCGCCTCCGCTCCTTTTGACTCCGTCTGTCGCGAATGTTGTCAGCAGACGTGCCGCTTCCTGCCGCTGTGTCGTGGCCACGGCGCTGCTGGTCGTTGGCGCTGGTGTCGGCGCTGCCGCGACGGCTGAAGCTGTCCTCAGTGTCCGTGTCCACCAGCGGGTGATGTTGGCGGCGGTTGTGGCGGCGCTGATTGCTTTCATCCGGCCCCCACTGTTGTTGCTGCGTCGACCCACCGTCGTCGTCATCACGCTGCCTCTGTTGACGGGTCGCCGCCGACCCCTCCGGCGCCGCCGCCTGTGGGCGCGACACCGTACCCAGCTGCGCCGCCCACCGTCCCTCCTCCGCCGCCACGCGCTGGCGCAGCAGCCGGCGGAAGTGGGCGGGACGCATCGCCGCAGCGTTGTAGTAGCAGCGCCATTCCTCTGGCAGAATTGCCCGCACGGTCCGCTTTAGGTGGTCCTTCTCCTCGTCAAGTGAGACGTAGATGACCTCCAACCGGATCGACGGCACCCGCCGCCGCTGTTGCTGTTGCTGTTGCTGTTGCTGTTGCAATCTTTTGTTGGCCGGCGTCGCTGATGCCGGAGGTGTTTTCCATACCGCCGGCGTGAATGCTGTGGTTACTGTTGAACTCAAAGTCATCGTCATTTCCTCCACGAAAGTTATTATTATTATTATTATTATTATTGTTATTATTCATGTTGAAACCGATCGTGTTGCGGTGAAAGCTCATAGGATTGCTGAGAGTTTGGGGCGACCGATCGAAAAACGCGCCGCCACCGCCACCGAAGTTCCTTCGGAACTTGTCAGAATACCGAATGCTGGAGGGCCCGTAGGGATCGTTGTCGTCCTGCCCAAAGTAGGCGCGATTGCCGAAACTGCCGGCGTTGTCGATGCTGGTGTTGAAGTAGGAGTCGAGATTGCTCGTGTTGTTGTTGTTCTGAAAAAACGCAAGAGAGTCGTTACCATTCTGATTGTTGTTGTTGTTCATATTATGATGTCCGTCACCGGTTAGCGACATGCTGTTGTTATTATTGTTATTGTTATTGCCGCAGAGATTCTTGACGAGGGTCTGCACCAGACGAACAGTGGTGCGCAGCGCCGGGTGCCAGCCAACGCCGAAAACAAGCAGCACATACTCCTTGGTGTTTGCCTCGTGGTCCTCCGTCTCTTCCTGTGCCTCTTTTTCCTCTTTCCTTGTCTGCCTCGCATCGCACGCGGCATCACTGTGATGCTGCTGCTGCTGTTGCTGTTGTTGTTTTTGCCTGCTTCGAGTGCGGCTGATATGGCGCGACCGCCGCCCAGAGTACCGCCGCCGCCGCCGCTGCCGCAGCTCCTTGACAAGCTCGGCGTTCCGCACCAGCATCTCCTCCATGCTGCAGGCAGCGGGGGCGGCGGGGGCGGCGGGGTGGAGTGGTGGTGGCGGCTGCGGGCCTGTCTGCAGCTCCGTCGCCACAGCAACGGTGGCGGAGGAGGGATCAGTGAGACACGGCAACGAGGCAAACGGTGGGGCGTTGGTAGCTGAAGCGTCAGTGCCAACAGCCTCCTTCCCCTCCTCTTCTTCCCTCTTTTTATCTGTCCCTGCCGTCTCCCCCCTGTCAGTAGAGTGGGACGGCGAGCCAACGCCCTCCTCCTCCTCCCTCCCCGCCATCCGCCGCCGCTGCCGATGCCGCCGGCCTCGCTGACTGCAGCAGCGGCAACCGCAGCAGTCGCACTCCACACCGCTGTCGCCGCCGCGTCCTTCCTGAGCGTCTGCATTCGGCAGCGGTGGCGATGCGACCCACGGAAATTCCGAGTAGAAGTGATACAACGGCCCCTGCGGCGCCGGCAGCGGCTCCGCCGTTACCTCCGTCAGCGTCTGTCCCAGACTCTCCGCTCCTCCGCCTGCTCCGCCGCCTCCTCCCTCTCTGGGCACGCCGGCAGCCGCGAGGAAAGGAGCCCCCGCCGCTGACGAGGGCCCTCCCAGCGTTGTCGTCGCCACGTTGTTGTTGTTGGTTGTGGTAGTGGTGGTGGTCGTGGCGGGGGCGGGGGCGGGGGCAGGGCCGCCGCCAACAGAGGGGGCGGCGGAGGGCGTGACATAGCCGAGGCTGCTGCCGCTGCCGGGATTGGCAAAGAGCGACAGCGGCGCCCCTTGGCTGCTGCTGCCGCCCCCCGCCGTCGCCCCGGCGCCAGTGGACGTGCTTCCCCGGCGGCCGCCTGACGCGCCAGCAACGTCGCCTCCCCGCAACTGCTGCTGCTGTTGTTGATGTTGCTGTAGTTGCTGTTGTTGCTGCCCTTCCTGGGTCCTCAGTCCAAGGCCTTGCTGCTGCTGCTGCAGCTGCTGCATGTTCTGAAGACTCGCGACGGGATCTGGGAGAGGCGCGGGCGGCGGCGGGGAGTTGCCGGCGGCGGGCTGCAGCGACAGCGCGGGGGAAACAGAGCCGGGAGACACGGAGGTGGAGCCCCCAGCGGCAGCGGCGGCGGCAGCAGTGGAGGCCGCCGCAACGGCGCCGGAAAAAGTGGCGGCGGCGGCGGCGGCGGCGGAGCTGATGGGCGTGAAGGGAGTGACGCCGCGGTCGCCGCTGTGTGTGCCGGGAGTGTTGCCGACAACGCTAGCGCCTCCGCCAGGTAGGAGCGGCATCAGCGGCTCCGGCGAGGTGTTGCCGTCCCGTGCAGGACCCCCCGCCGTTACCGCCGCCGCTACCGTGTTGGTGGTGGTGGTGGCGGTGGCCTCCTCCAGCTCCGCAGACCGCGCGGCGTGAGGCGGCACCGACAAGTTTTGTTGCTGTTGATGTTGTTGTTGTTGTTCATCCAGGAGAGTGTGTCCGGTCGGAAAGGATTCTGCTGTCGTTGGTGGGTGCGGCACGGTCGCCACCGCCGGGATCTCCGCGAGAAAGGCTCCGTTCGTGTCAAACGATCCGGCCATCCCGGGCGCCACGGCGGCTGCGGCGGCGGCGGCGGCGGCGGCAGCGGCGGCTTCGCTTTGCGTCGTGTGGTCCGCCTCGCCGTCTTGTTCGTCGTCGCCGCCGGTAGAGTGGTGGCGGGCGGTGACGGGGGCCTTGGTGGGGTGCGGGTGAAGGACGACTGCGAGTCCCCGCGCGGCGGGGTCAGAGCGCTGTCGGTGCTGAATGCCGGCACGGCGCTGTCGCTGGTGACGCGCGTCGTGTTGTCGTTGGTGCTGGGGGCGAGTGTGTTGTTGATAGTACTAGTATTATTATTGTGATTGTTGTTGTCGCTGCTGTTGCCGTGATAGACCTTTGTGGCGTGGACGCTGTTTTCGTCGGTGGCATTGGCGTTTCCCGTCGCATCCCCTGTTGTTGATATCGCTGCTACACTGCTGGTCAGTCCAATAGCAGCGGCAGCAGCAGCAGCAGCAGAAGAAGAAGAAGCGACGGCGGCGGCGGTTGCGGTTGGGGGAGAGGGCACTGCAATGTCGGGCGAGGCCTCCGCGGTTCTGATGTTTACATCGCCCCTGTGCGGCGCCACCGCTGCGGAAACCTGATCGGGGCTGTCCTGTTGACTGCGCTGCTGCTGTTCTCCTTCTTCTTCTTCGTGTCTCTGTTGTTGTTGTTGTTGTTGGCCGTTGTCAGTAGCGGCGAAGAGGGGATTGTCGTCGGAGTACTCACCGCTGCAACTCGTCTGCTGGCGCTGCTGCTGATACAGAAACGGATGGTTCGGGTTGTTGTTGTTGTAGTTGTAGTTGTAGCTGTTGCTCACGCTCGTCGTGGTGGTGGTGGGGCTGTTGCCGCTTGTTACGTTGTTATTGTTGTTGTTGTTGTTGTTGTTAACGCTGCCAGCCCCGTCGTCCACCTGCAGAACCAGGCGGCTGTTGACTCTCGCGTGGTGCGTGTTGGTGGGAATACCTTGTGCGTTCTTGCTACTCGCGTTGGCGTCCTCCTCTACCTCGTCCGGCACGCCGCAGCAGCGGCGGAGATACTGCTGGCAGTTCCATCTCAGTAGCCGCAGCTCGCTCTCCATACTCGAGGCAAAGTAGGCGCTGTTCATCTCCATGTACAGTTGCAACTCTACCTCGATTTTTTCAAGCACAGAGGCAAAAAAGGGCGGCGGCGGCGGCGGAAGAGAAGGAGGGGGAGGAGACGCGGCGGGGGGCAGATTTGGTATCGCTGTTGCTGCCGCGCTGTGTGGAAAAGACGGCGGCGGCGCGGCGACACACGTCGTGTGCGAGATTGTTCCTCGATAGCTGTCAAAGCGAATCTTCAAATCCAGGATGTTGTGCTGCGGGGGGATGAGCAGCACCCGCGGCCACTCGGCACTGTTCGGATATAGATAAAACGGGTTGTTGCCGGCACAAGCGGCACCGCCGTCTGTTGCCGCGTATGGAGTTTGCGGAGCGCGCGGCGCATGGTCGCCGCTGGCTTGGTTTGCTGGCAATGTCTCCAAGTACGTGTTGGGCCCCGCGGGGGTATGCAGACACGCGGCATAACTGAGCAGCTTGAAGGCTCCCTTGTCACACAGACTGTACCAGCCGCCGTAACAGCCGACGCCGCCGTTATCGTTGTCACTATCGCTGTGACTGCAACTGTCGACACTGTCCGACTCCGAGTCAGAGTACGACTCCGGCAATGTGATGTTTTCCTTATTGCGCCTCGTCTTGGAAATGTCTCCCGTGCGGCGTCTGCTAGATTTTCCTCGCCGCGTGCTCTTCTCCTCCTCCTCCTCACCTGCCTCCGACGACGGCTTCTTTGTTCGCCTGGACGTCGATTGCGTATTCTCCCCATGAGCCTCGGCATCTGTGGCGCTGTCGGGAGCGGCGATGTCGTCCTTGTCGTCATTACTATTATCATCAGCATCGTCAATGCAGCTACTACAGCACGAGCAGGAGGAGGAGGAGGAGCACTCGCAGCACTCACAGCACTCGCAGCTGCAAACCGAATCCGCACATTCGTCGTCGCAGCAGTCGTTATCAGCAGCATAAGAGCAGTCGCCGCGAATGTTCCTCTTCGTCCCCTGAGCATTCTTCTTGCTGTTTGTGCGGGCGCGACGGGGCTTCGCAACGCCGTAGGCTCTGATATACTCGTCGTCAAGCGTGAAAATATCTTGAATACTTGACACGCCGTCGCACAGAAAAGAGCTCGGCTGGCCCCCCAGAAATGGAAACATATTTGGCTGCTGTTGTTGCTGTTGCTGCTGCGTGAAGGTTCCGCCGCCGCCGCCGCCACTACCATCCTGCTCGGCAGTAAAGAGTCGGCGGGGACTGCTGGACGTGCGTGTGTCAGTGAATCCGGCGGTGGCAGCAGCACTAACATCCGCACCACCACCAGCGCTACTAGTATTTGTATACGTGCTCTGCTGCTTCTCAGGCCGGGGGCAGATGCCAACGGCCCCTCCGCCGATGACGGCTGAGGATGAAGAGGGAGAAGGTCCACTTGTAGCGGCAGCGGCAGCGCTGATTTCCACCTCCTTGCCCATCTGTTGGACCGTTTCCTGCAGATGATTCAAGTTCTCCGTGATGCGTCCTTCATACAACGAGTAGAGGAGGAGGGAAAACAAAAGACGTCTGTCGGCAGTGTGCGGTTGCTGCGGTTGCTGCTGCTGCTGCTGCTGGTGGTGGTAGTAGCGACGTTGTTTTGTTGACTGTTTCTGTTGTTGTTGTTGCTCGCGGCGACGGTAGTGTCTACGGTCCGAAAGACGGCCTCTGCCGTTGCCGCTCCCAGCTAAAACACTTTGTGTCTTTTCCTTCTCGTTTCCTGCGTCTCGGTCGCTAGATTGTATGTTATTTGCCGGATCGGTATGATTATTCGTGTTATTGTTATTATTATTATTGTTACGGTTACTGTTACGCGTGGTGCCGCTGTTCGCCTCGTACCTCGCGCTGCTTGCGTCATCACTGTTATCAGGCGAACGAGAAGAAAAGGCACTTTTGAACAGCCTACCACTATTACTATTATTATTAAGGTTATTATTGTCATTATCGTCGCACTTGTCATTACTACCACTTCTAGAGTTCGGCTCACTGCTATTGCTGTTGTTGTTGTTCTTGTCGCCAGAAATCTGGTCGTTGATGGTGTGTCGACGCTGCCTCTGCGGGAACATCGGTGTCTCGCTGAGGTTCGGGGGTGAGGAGGTGGAAAACTCCGCGCCCGACAGCGCTGCCGGCGGTGAGGTGGCCATGGGTCGGTGGGGGGAGTGCGGCTCGTACGTCCAATCGGGGGGAGACGACGTCTCTCCTCCTGTTGCCGTTGTTGCTGCTGCTGCTGCCGCTGGTGGTGGTGCTGCTGATGCTATTGCTACTAGCGCGGCCGGCACGGAGGGAGAGGGACAGAAGTCTTCGCGTTGCTGCTGTTGTTGTTGGGAAAATACGGTAGTGCTGCTCAAAGACGTGACATTTTGCCACGAATTCTGTGCCGCCCTCAGCCTCCCCGCCCTCGCCCTCGTCGTCGTCGCCGCCGCCGCCGCCGCCGCGCGCCGCAGCTCATCGTCTACCATGGAGAAGACAGGAGTGAATGGGGTACGGCTAACAACGTCGCAGCCGTCGTACTGCTCGATATCATTATAATCATCGTCATTATAGTAGTCGTAGTAGTTGTAATCGCTCATTTTCTTGCCACTATTCGCCTCCGCATACCCCTCTTCAGTCTCTTCGTCGCCACTCCGATTCGTATTTTCACCATTTTTTCTGATGTTGTCGCTGCTGCAGGAACGACTCATGTCATTCACCTGTTCCAATGGAGTGCGCTTGCAAATGCGGCGGCGGCAGTGGCGTATTGCTACGTCGTCGCTCTTTTTCTTCTTCTTCATAGTTTTTGATGTATTGTCGTCGTTATCAGCACCGCTGACGCTGTCTGCGTTTTGCTTCTCCTTACTCTTACTAATGTTTACGTCGTTTTTTACGTCGGCGTCACTATCATTAATGTCACTCTGCAGCTCCTCATTTCTCGCCACGGCATCTGTTGCGCTATTACTATTATTATTACCACTACTCTCACTACTAGTCCCATCGCCACGATACTTGTCACCTCTCCTTGCACTGACACTGACGTTGCCGTCACGACCGTCACTGCCACCGCGACGGTGACGACACAGGCGGCGGCGCCGGTGATGATGGTGGTGATGGTAATTTCTACCGTTCACGTGAGAAATGACGACTTTATCAAGAAATGGGAGAGCGGTAGGAGGCGAGACGCCGCTCCCTACAGCAGCAGTAAGGGGAGAGCGAAGAGGAGAGGGAGCGGCGGAAGAGGAGGATACGTAATTATTATTATTATTATTGTTATTACTGCCGTTGCTGATGGTATTAGAGGCAGCAACACCGGCAGCCGCAGCCGCGGTGGTGGCGGTGGCGGTAGTATGAGCGATGGAGAGAGGAGACAAGGAGGGCGGCAGAGAGAGCCGCGCCGCGAGAGGGGTGTGTTTTCCCTGAGTACCGCCAATAGGAGGACTTTTAATCTTATTATTATTATTATCATTATTATTATTACCATTACTATTATGATCATCATCACCGGTAGTGTGGTTAATAAAAGCGTTGTTGCTGTTGTCGCCTCCTTGAATCTCGTCCGTCCCGAGGCTATTACTCTTCTTCCCACTTGTACCGTCCCCGCCCGCAGCAGCAGCAGCGGTAGCGGCAACAGCAGGAGACGGCGAGGAAGAAGTGTTTGCACTCTTTTCATCACCGGTGGCAATATGATTATCGACATCGGCCTTTTCAAGCTCCGCGTTTTGCTTCCGATGTTGTCTTGCCTTTTTCTTCTCCTTCCTCGTCTTCTTCTGAAGAGCTGTGGCCTCTGCCACAGCGGCCTCGGCGGCAGTGGCCTGGGCGGCGGCAGCGTCCGCGTGATGATTACCGCTGCTGACGTCTCGCTTCAAACGTTGCATAAAACTCTCGTCGTCGTAGTGCACCTCCAGCACCGCGACTGGGAAGCCATCGAAGGCGTCCGCGAGGGCCTTGTGTTGTCTGTGAGAAGAAGCGTTGCGGGGGGAGCCGTGGCGATGATGATGATCATCATGATCGTGATCGTGATGATACTTTTTATTTCTTCTTTTGTTATTGCTGCTTCGTGATTGCTTCGTCGCCGCTTGTCGCATCGCGCGCATCATTCGTTTCTTTTCAATCTGCGCCGTCGCGTGGGGTGTTGTTGTGGTTTTTGTGGTTGTTGTTGTTTTGGAGGTGACGGCGGCATTTTCCTCCTCATCGCCGTCGGACGCGCTAGGGGACAGCTGTTCATCACCTCCGCAATTTTCCTCTGTTTTCTTTCGATTTTGGCTGTCGTGGCGGCATTGTTGTTGCTGCTGCTGCTGGTGTTGCTGGTGGTGGCGGTGATGACTGTGGTGGTAGCAGCAGCGGCGGCAAGCGGTGGCGTGCAGACAATCGCGGTGTCCCTTTTTCCCATTTGCCGTCAGCCTCCACTGCTGCCGCTGCCTCCGCCGCCGCCGCCGCCGCTCCAGTCGCTGTTTGCGCATCCGCTGCATCAACAGGAGATAGAAACAGAAGAGTCGCTGCTGAAAGAAGAGGTGCTGGCGTGCGTAGCTGCGGCGTAGCAGCTGCTCCTCCACACTGTCCCCATTATTATTACTATTATTGTTAGTGTTATTATTAGTAAGATTTCCGTCCGCGCTGCGGTGGGGGTATCGGTAGGCGCCCCCCTCGCTGTGCGGGGGGCACAGATACACCAGCACGTATTTGTTATTCAACTCCGTGATGGGCACTGAGACGTCACCGTTATACACAAAAGAGTCCGTCTTTTTTTCCTCCTTTTCCTTCTTCTTCTTCTTCTTCTTTTTGGGGGATGTATTAGCCTCCGCCGTCGCCGCCGCCGTCTTTGACTTTGATTTTGACTTTGACTTGCTTTGCTTCTTCTCAGTCGTGTTGTTGGGCGACGGGGTCCCGAGTCGCACAGAAGAAGAGCAAGAAGAGGCGGAGGAATGCGCGGCGGCAGCAGCAGAGAGGACGTTGCCAGAATCATTATCATTATCATTATTACTGTTACTGTTATTGTTGTTGATAAGAGTGTCATCATGGCGACTGTCGCTTTTATTGGCGACGCCGCCGCCGCCGCTGCTCCTGTTAGCACGTTTGCTCTTCACGTCAGACGACAAATCAGAGGCGTTGTTGTTGGTGCGATTATTTCGGCTCCCTATTCTCTTCCCGGTCGCTCCGCCGCTACGAGTGAAGTCCTTGTCGTCGCCACCACCATCATTGCTGCTGCAACTGCTGCTGCGGTCATCATCATCACTTCCATTATTACTACTATTACAACTGCTATTGCAAATATGGTTATTATTATTACTATCAAAATTATCGCATTCGGAAGGGGTGGTGTTAAAGAAGCGATGAATGTAGAGGCTGTTGAAAATGCGCTGCTCCATTTTCTGCTGTTTTATTTTTCTATTTACTTTTTTTTTTGGCGTACGGTTGAAGTAAAGTAGTATCGATAGATACGTACTATTTTTTGGGGGGGAAGGGTGGAGGGGAAAGATGGATAGTTTCCACTTACTTAACGAAAAAAAAGTACTGTAGGCAGAGAAGAAGGAAAAAAAACACTTGTTAAATGACTGGTACGAATTGTTGAAGTGTGTATATTTTTTTCTCTTTTTCGTTCCTTCAAGGTACTTTTTTTTTCTGATGCTTATTTTTGTTGCTGTTGTTGTAGTTATATATAGATGTATATATAGATGTGCGTTAGCTTTCGTCTTTGCTAAAAGCAATAAATGAATTTGCTGTGCACCGTCACACAAAAGAGACGAAGGGGGGAGAAAAAGAGAGCAGAAGAAAAAGAACAAAGAAAAAAAAAGTAGAAATCGATAATCAAAAATATTCTTACGCTATTACACTGGAATAAGGAAGATGGAAAGAGAGGAAAGAGAGGAAAAATCAGCACGTTATTAATATATATGTGTAGTATTCTTCCTTCTTTCTTTTTCCCTTTGGATTCAATTAGGCACCTTAAATGTGTCTGTATATAAATCTGTGCTTAGAAAGTATACGGGACGTTTGGTTAAGTCCTTGTATTTGTATCTGTGTGTGTGTGTGTGTGTGTGTGTGTGTGTGTGTTTGTTTGAGTGTGTTTGTGTGTTTTTGTAATCTTTCCAGTGTCTTCTGGATTTTTTTTTTTTGTATGTGTGTTTTTCCTTCTAATATCCTAAATGATGACAGGACAAGCAATCATTTTGGTCAGGTGTGTGGTGATGTTTTTTGGGGGGTTTTGAGTGTGTATGTGTGTGCGACAGAAGGCATAAAAGCAAAAAGAGAAAGGGAATAAAAGTCAAAAGAAAAGAAGAGAGCGAAACAGCAGTACACGCACGCACACATATACATAAGCGTATGTAGGCAAAAAAACGCCTGGGTGACAAAGGGAGGAAACTCAGAAGTGAACAAAGGGAAACGGCAGTCGGGCACTTTATATTCCGCGAGGAATGAATGTCATTATGCATTTCTTCTATGTATGTGTGTGTGTGTTTTCCATTCATTCATCTTATTTGGCCTATCTGAGGAACACATTTATAAGCAAATTCTCAGAAAGATGATATATAAAATAAAAATAAAAAATAAAATTGCAAAACCCGGCAACAATACGAGAAAACAAAAGAAAAAAGTTTAAAACACATAGCTATATGTTTATATATATAAAGCGGTAGGGTGTGTGTTTTTATTTTTTTTTTTCATCTTCATTCATTCAGCACTGATATGATCTTCTTCTAGTTGCATTTTCTTTCTTTTGTCGTGTATTGAAATGTGCGCGAGTATAGAGTGAAAAACGGAGAGAGAGAAAATAAAAATAAAAATAAAAATAAAACGGATTTAGACAGTGAAAAAATAATAAGAGAGAAAAATGAAGTTGTTGAATGTGGTTGAAATGGACAAAAAGCATAGGAGGAAAAAAAAAAAAGAAAGAAAGAGCGTCGGAGTACATGAGTGCATAGAGGACACACCGAAACATCAAGCAAAACGGAAAATGAAAAGAAGAGAGAGTTAAAGAAATAAAAAAAAATACTTCTGATAACTCATTGCATTGCATGTTTCGGCGTGTGACTTTTTCTTATCCTCAGCTCTTTCTTCCTTTCTTTCTTTTCTTTCATTTTTCGGTATTTACCTTTTTAAAAATAAGCAAGCAAAAAATATGAAGAAAACATAGAACCATATAAATATAAAAACAAAAAGAAAAGGGTAGGAGAACATTATCATTCTTCATTGAAATAATACTAAAGATAAGAGCGAAGCACTTCGAGAGTAAAAGAGGAAAGGAGTTAGGGGAAAAAAAAGGCGAGTGAAACAGGAAGAAAAAGAAAGTGAGAAAGAAAGTGGAATGAGATAAATTTGGGGGTTCGTTTTGAATTTTCCTTCTCTCGACTGTATCTTCTTTTATTTTCTTTTCTTTTCGACGGATTACCCGAAGAAAGAAAAGGAAAAAAGAGAATAAAGCGAAAGAATGTTTTGGTGTTTCCTAGGCAAAACACGAAAAACAAAATATATATCTTCTTTTCCTTCCTTTTTTGTATATCCCTCGTTTATCCCAAATTTTCCGAGTCCCTCTCACTCCTTTTTTTGTCTAATTTTGCATTTTTGAGAGTTTCCTTGGGTGTTTTTTTTCTTTGGCTCGTTCCTCATGTTTTATGGTGCTGCTTCTTTCTCTTTGCTCTTATTCTTGTAGTTGTTGCTTATTATTACTACTCCCGCAACGACTCCTGCTACTACTCCTTGCTGTCCGGCCAGGGGAACTGCTTGCCCTCCGGGTCCTGCGGCAGGCGGGCGCGCGCGGCGGTGGTGACGACGTCGCCGGTGGCCGCGTCAAGCCCGATGAGCGTCGGGATCGACTGCACGTTGAAGGCCTTGGTGAGCGCCTCGCGCGCGGCGCCCGCGGCGAAGGGGACCGCCGGCCACGGCATCTTGGCGCGGTACCCGTCAAAGTCCTCCTCCTCCTCGTCCCACGTCACGAAGACCACCTCGAAGTTCTTGCCGGCCGCGTGCGCCTCGTAGAACTCGGCCAGCACCGGCGTGAAGCCGCGGCACGGGGGGCACCAGCTCGCGGAGAAGTAGAGGAACACGATCTTCTTGCTGTCCGCCGGCGCGCCGGGCTTGTTCTCGGTCAGGGAGGACGTCGGCACCTTGCCGCCCTTGCCGCCCGCCGCCTCCAGCTCGGGGATCTCAGAGAGGTACTTGGTCACAACAGACATGACGCGGAGAGAGTTTGTTTTTCTTTCTTAAAGGGGTGTGTTGTTGTTTGGGTGAAAGCTTGAAGAAAAGGGCTTCGAGGTATGCGCGTGTGTGCTTTTGGGTTTTTTTTCTTGCTTTGTTGAGTATGGGAGTAAGCGGTGTTTTTATTCTTTGTTTGGTTGGCGAAACAAAAGAAAGAAAGAGAGAAGAGTTATGCGACATTTTTTTGTGTGTGAACTGGAGAATGGCAGTCAGAGATATGCGCTGTACTTTTTTTTTTTTACACCATGGCATATATGAGTGCGAAAGAAGCGAGGGCGTCATACAACAGCGTATAATGTTGAGTTCAATCACTTCCTTGTTCGAATGTCTTTCCCCATTTGAAGAGCTACTCGCAATCACTCTTTTCTTTTGTCTCTCTTCATTTAATAAAGTCTCCTAACACAGATACGAACTCCGTGGTCGGTCACACCATCCGTGGTGGGTAACGAACAAACATAGAGAATTTGGAAAAAAAAAAGTGAAAAAGTGAGAATAAAAATAAAACGATGCGAATGGCAGAAGAAAACAAAGAGAAAAGAAAAAAATACAAGAAGAAGCGCGCGAGGGAAGAAAAACGAAATGAACGCAACTCCCCTCTCATAGACTCGCAATTATATAGCGTGTCACATAAATAGAATAGAAAAATGAAGCAAATTTTAAAAAAGAAAAACGAAAAGAGAGAAGGCACAGAATGTTAGCGTCTTGTATCAGTGTATGTGTGGGTGTGTCTGTGGGTGTGTGTGGGTGTCTCTGTGTCTCCGGGCCTGAATCTAAAGGTACCAGTTTAAGAAGTGGAGGCAACAAGGGCCGAGGAAAGGGAAAAAAAAAACGCGTAGCACTAGTGGTGTTGCGAGTCGTGAAGAGAAACAGTCATCGACACGCAGAAATGAGTGCGGGTGTGTGTGTGAGGGAAGGGAATCGAGAGGGAGATCGACACATCTCTCAAGAGTAAGTGAAAGAAAAAGACCGAGAGACAGAAAGAGATGAAATTAGCACGTGGGAGGAAAAAGATTTCATTTTTGTTGTTTCTATCGTTCTTGTTTTGGTTGTTCGTGGGCGTTTTTATATCGATGCCACGACACCCTGACTACTTCCCAGCGCATGATGTTCAATCTCACCCTTGAGTGCTCGGTTTTTCTCGCGGGGGCTGTTTCTATCAGTGCAGTCTCGCTTACATACTCCCGTGTCTCTGTTCTATTCCCCACACAACACAGACAACACAGACAACACAGACACACATAAACGCACGAAAGTAAGAACACTTTCTCTGATAGCTTTACAGCTTGTTATCGGGCCAAGGGAACTGCTTGCCCTCCGGGTCCTGCGGCAGGCGGGCGCGCGCGGCGGTGGTGACGACGTCGCCGGTGGCCGCGTCAAGCCCGATGAGCGTCGGGATCGACTGCACGTTGAAGGCCTTGGTGAGCGCCTCGCGCGCGGCGCCCGCGGCGAAGGGGACCGCCGGCCACGGCATCTTGGCGCGGTACCCGTCAAAGTCCTCCTCCTCCTCGTCCCACGTCACGAAGACCACCTCGAAGTTCTTGCCGGCCGCGTGCGCCTCGTAGAACTCGGCCAGCACCGGCGTGAAGCCGCGGCACGGGGGGCACCAGCTCGCGGAGAAGTAGAGGAACACGATCTTCTTGCTGTCCGCCGGCGCGCCCACCATGTTTTGCGTCAGCGACGCCAGAGGCACCTCCGTCGTCTTCTTGATTAGGTTGAAGGCGGGAACAGCCTTGGGGAGATAGCGGGCGAGAGGGCCGGACATGTTTTGTGCGTGTGCGTGTGCGTCTGTAGTGGGGGTTGTTAAATGGGTGTTTGCTGCTGTTATGGTGATGACTGTTTAAAAGAGGAAGGAAGCGATAAACTTTGGAGAGTGATAGGGTAATAAAAGGAGAATCCTAAAGAGAAAAAGGGGGAAAACAGAGAGAAAATGAAAGAGCGTGGATTGTTTGGGAGGGACGCAAGTAGGGAAGTAATGAAGAATAATACGCATATGGGGTCAAAAGGAGTAAGACGAACTTCCGTTTCTGTCGAAAGAAAGCGTGTGGGGAAAAAAAAAACACAGCAGCCGACACTGCAACAGCATAAGCAGCAGCGGTAAAGCTTAGAAAGTTGTGTAGTGTGTTTCTTAATGCAATATGGGTTTGCGAGATAAAGAATAACTCACATGAGAATAATGAATCAAAACAAAAAAAGAAAGGCGGAGAGAAAGAGATAGGAAGAGAGCAGAAACAGAATTTTCAATAAGAGATTTGCGCACCGACAAAAGGTGTAGTAAAAAAATAAGGCAATGTTTGAAAAGCCCAAAGAAATATGTACATGTGATGGGGAGAGTGAGGGTATGGGGTAAAGATCAAGCACAAAAAAAAAAGAGAAAAGGAAGCAAGGAAGCAAGGAAGCAAGGAAGCGTGATGTATGAATTTTAAAAAAAATGGAAATGTAAAAGCATCTGTGTTGGAAGAAGGGGGGAGGAGGAGGAGGAGAGGGAGGAGGAAGAGAGGGAGAAGGGGAGAAGGGGAAAAGTACCGCCGTCGTCCTGTCACTGATTCAGCAGAAACAAGAGCCCAACAAGCGCCCCACATGACACGAGCGACAAGACCACCATCCACCGGGCGCGCAGCTGTGGAAGGGTTGCGGGGTCTTTGCCGTCATAGTCCTCGCCGGCCTCATCGATTGTATCGTCGTCATCGGTATCGGCATCGGTAGTGTCATCGGCGGCTCCGAATATGTCTCGCTTGCTTCCGTCCGTGCCGCCGCCGCCCGTGCCCTTTAATTTGCTCCTCCTCCGCTGTTTGATGCGGGAGGCAACACTGCCACCGAGCAAACCTTCTCTTGATTCTTGACCTCCCTCGCGGCCCAGCACCGCTCCTCCCTCTTCTTCCTCTTCTTCTTCTTCTTCTTCCTCCTGATGATGCTGTTGCAATGGTTGTTTGTCTTTCTTTCCCTGTCGCTTCTGCTTCCCTCTCTGCGCCCGTTGTTGCTGCCTCTGCTGCTGCTGTTGCCTCTGCTTCCTCCGTGCCCTCCGGCGGCGCCACCCCTCCACCCGCTCCAACGACACATGCAGCGCGAGGAACAGCCGGTCCATCGCCGCCGCCGCGCCGGACAGCAGACTGCCGACGCTGTCACCGGCGTCGTCCAGAAGTTCGCCAACGCGTCTCTGCGCTCGCACAACGTTGGAAGAAGAAGAAGAATGAGAAGAAGAAGAAGAAGAATGAGAGGAAGAGGAAGAAGATGAAGAGAAGCAGAGAGAGTAAAGACGCAGCACCACGAGGGCAGCGAGGCCAACAGCCAGACGCGGAAGCAGCAGTACTAGCCACAGCAACACCGAGAACACTCTCCCCACAGCGTTGTAGCTGTCACTGTAACTTGGCGAAAGAAAAGAAGAAGAAGAAGAAGAAGAAGAAGAAGGAAAAGAAAACAACGACGACCACCACTGCAGCCGTTGCTGGTACTGGTACGCGGCGACGGAGCCCGCCAGCCGCAGGATGCCCCCGCTGTGGCAGCTGGGGCGGTAGTTGATGTACTCGTCTTCACAGTACCACGGGAAATGCGCGCCGCGCGGGTCGGCCAGCAGCGCCTCTTTTCCCATCGCCGTTACAAATCGTACGGCGACCACTTCCGGCGCAAACGACGCGCTTGTGTCATTACTTGTGTTGTTATGATTATTAATATTATCATTATTATGATTATTATTATTATCATTATGATGATCTTCAGTGACCGCCATCATTGGTACTTCACCCGATGGTTCCTGACCGCTGCCGTTTTCGCCGCCGCCGTCGCCGCTGCTCTGTAGTTCCCGCGACGTTGCACTGGGTGAAGAGGGCGAGCTTGATACATTGAAACCATACGGCGCAGAGTGAGAAGAGTGAGAGAAGTCATCAGCAGCAGCAGCCGAAGGAAGCAGCGAGAGGACAATCACACAGGGGGTGTTGCCATGCTTGTTGAAGCACCGCAGCAGACGCTTGCGCAGCTTCTCCTCCCCAAACGGCAGCATCAGCCACTCCGCGTGGCCTTTATTCGGGGCGCCGGCGCTGGCAAAAAATCCACTCGCAGGCGGAGAAAAGACGTTGTGTTTGTTGAGAGCGTGTTGTCTCTCAATGGCCGCAGACAGCGATTCGGGATTATCCTTGTACACTTGCTGCGGTGTCAATACAGCAGCAGCGCCGCCACCGCCACCGGAGGAAGGGGATAGGGAGGCAGCCGTCGTTGTTGTATTAGTCATCCACGTTGTCTCTCCGTTTCCTTGCTGTGTTCCGACACTAACACCAGTACCAGTACCAGCGGCAGCGGCAGCGGCAGCCATACTGCTGAACGATTGGGGAGGTTGCGGCCCGGCACTGTGTAGAGCCGCGCCGGGATAATTTGGATTCAGACTTGGGTCAAATCGGTGCCGTATGTGAGAGCTGAAGGGAAATGTGCGTCCCGCCGTCGCTGCCGTCGCAGCTGCCGAACCGACAGCCCCTCCGCTGCCGCTCCCATTATTATGATTGTTATGATGCAAAGCGTTATGATTGTGGAGAGCCACACCAGGAGTAGAGCCGCTACTTTTAGCGTCAGCAGTTGCAGCAGCAGCTGCGGTAGTAGTAATGATACTATGGCTTGTGTTATTGTTCTGAGAGGGAGAAGCAGAAGGGGGAGAAGACGCACTACCACCACCGGCACTGGCAACGCTGCGCATATCAAAAGGGAACTGCGGGTTCAGCTGCCGGGCGCGGCGATTGATGTAATTGCTCTTGCGATTCGTGTAAAAGTCCACCGCGTCCCTCTCCGTCGCGTCCAGCGAAATGAAGAGCACTTCAGCGTCTATGACGTCATTCTTCTTTTTATTCGTCATCAAACTATTGCATCCGCTGGTATTTTCATTATAATTGTTGCTGGCAAAGTTAATCGCGTCGTAGCAGTCGGCGAGGCGCGGGGTAAGGCGCTGGCAGCTGGGGTTACTGTGGGCCGCAAAGTAGAGCAGCAGATGCGTTTTCCCCTGCAGAGCCTCGCGCAGCGGCAGCGCCGCCACCCCAGGGATGCCACTGGGGGCGGCGGCGGAAGAGGGGGAGGAGAGGGAGGACTTACTATCATTATTACTATGATGACTAGTACTCGCACCGACAGTGTTTTTGTTATTATTGTTGTTACTCATGTGATTGCTATCATGACCACCATTATCAATAACACCATTATTATTATCGTTATTGTGGTGGCGAGTGGTAGGCGCGAGACTTGCATCATCGGTGCTGCCGCTAACCGTAGCGTCATCACCACCACTAACGGCGGCACCCGCAACAGCAGCATCACTCTTCACACCCTTGCTAGTATTACGGCGAAGCTGCTGCTGATGATAGTAGTAGTAGGCGGAAGGCACGGAGTGGTGTGAGCGAGGAATGAACACTTCACTGCCACCACTACTCTTATTGTTATTATTATTGATGTCATCGTCCTCGTCTGCGATCATTCCTGCGAGCCGCAGGTGACGCGCGTGGCGGGAAAGCACCACTGTGTCGCCGGGAATACATAAGACTTCGTAGGGCACAATGTTGTCGTAATTAGGAGCGGCGCGGCGGCGGAAGTCCATTTCAATACTGTGCCGATGCTTTCTTTTTCCTGCGTGTGCGTCTTTGTTTGTACGATTTTCTGTGTCTGCGTGTGGTTTTAGACGTGCTCTTGTTGCTGTTGTTCTTGGAGTTTATTTCTTTCCTTTTTGTATTCTCTTTTTCTTCGTGTTTTTTTCTGTTGTTTCTTGATGTCTTCTTATCTGTGAATTAACCACACTCTCTTTCAGCGTTTGTACAACTGTGTTAGTTTGTAGGGTGACACTGGAAGAGAGAGAGGCAAAAAAGGGGGGGGTGAAAAAAGAAATGAATGTGACTTGAGGGGAGTAAAAATAGCAATGTTTCGAAAAAAAACAGATCAGCAGGGGAGAAAAAAGTAACCAAAAAAAGAGAGAATGAAGATTAGAAAATATGAAGCTAAACAAAAGCTGTATAGGAAAAGGGTGAACTCTTCAATAATGTCTTGATAGTGAATTGGTTTGTTTGTTTTTTTTATTTTTCTTTCTTTCGGTTATTGTTGTAGATGCTTTTTGAGAGAGAGAAAAAGATGGTTGGCAGACGAGAGACGAAGAGATGTTAGGCGGGATCATCGTAGATATGAGCACTCAAAAAGAGAGGGAGAAGGACAGGGAGGCGGTGTGAAGAGAGCAGAGACACACAGACACACATATGGACTCGGAAAAAGAAGGATAAAGTGAACATCAAATGGCGTTCATTCCACTGTGAGGCTCATAACAGAGGAGATCAAAACAGCCTTTTATTTTCTTCCTCTTGTTTCCCTTCTCTCTTCTTTAAAACATTAATTGAAATAAACGAAAACGGGGAGAAAATCGCGCAGACCCCTTTCATTGATACTCTCAGCACTATAATAACTGTGATGCTTTTGTTTCGTTCATTTTCAATGGTCACTAGTCATTATGAAAAGAAGCAAGATGGGAAAAAAAAAGAAACGTGAGCGAATTAGAGATAGAGAAAGAAATAAAAAGAGAAAGAGAGAAAGAGAGAAAGAGAAAGAGATACAACATAATGAGCAATAAAACACAAACAACGGATGGCTACTGTGAATGAATAATTATAAAGAAGCAGGAATAAGTCTCCGCACTATGAAATTAATTTCTCACTGCCAACGATAGTCATGTCGGTGTTTTACTTGCCGTCCTCATCTCATTGTTTTTTTTTTTTCAAGCACAGACGACCGTATTAGAAATTAAGAGAGAAAAAAGGGGAAGAAGATGTTATTTATGAACGCTAGCAGCAATAGTACGTTGTGTTTTTTTTATTATTCATTTATTGATCAACAATAATGATAATAATACCCCATTAAAGTAACGATAGGGAACACTTCCTCATAATAAATGGAAAGAAATGAGCAATAAATAAGCATAGATGTATATAAACGTCATTTAAAAAGCACAAATAGAGAAATAAACCTAAAAATGGCAAAAAAAAGGAAAGAAAAAAAGGCATGGGGGTAGACTTGAAGTAAAAAATGATAGAACGCGGTGTGTTCGGGAAGAGAATCACTGATCTGTGGTTTATTATTATTGTTTTATTACTATTGTTTTATTTATTATTCATTCAAGAAGAATATGATAACTTCCTCTTATTTCTTTCCATTTTTATTATTATTCGGTTCAAACAGCAAGTCAAAACAAGGAGAAGGAAGAACGAAAAAAGGAAGAAAACGGAATGGAAAAAAAAAGAATGAAAATCAGTAAGTAGTGATTCAGGAGCTGTCACTCTTCCTTTCCTAATAGGTTTCCTTATTATTATTATTATTATTATTTATAAATAAACAAATAAAAACCACTACCATTTCTTTTTTATCTTTTTCTTTCTCTCTCTCTCCTCACAAGTCCGCGTACATCTCGCGGTACAGTCCCGCCTCGCTGCGCTGCTTATACACAATCGTGATGCCCGCGATCAACAACAGCACCGCCAGCAGCGCAGCCGCCGCGCGCCCCACAAACTTCCCCGCCGCCGCCTGCACGGGGGTGCTCTCCCCCCACGGGAAATTACGCAACTCGGGGTCCCCGACGTTTAGATAGAAACGCCCGGTGCGCGTCAGCACCCGCGGGCGGCACGCGGGGTCCATCTCCATGACGGAGGTGATAAAATTACGCGGCGGCGGCGGCGGAGGCGGGGGAGAGTTGTCGTTGTTCTTTTTCTTCCCAGCGGGGGTCTCCTTCAGTCCCTTCTGCCACGCGAAAAATGCCCGCCAGTCCGCCGCCGTCATCAGTGGGCGTGTCGGTATCGGCAGCTGCGGTTTTGGGCGGCGGCGGCGGCGGCGGCGCTTCTCTCCGCCGTTATTATTATTATTACTAACATTATTACTACCAGTAGTATTACTATTGTTACCGGTAGTATTGCCTTGTCCATTTTCGCCTCCGCCCGCACCGCCCGCGCCAGTGCCCGCGCCCGCGCGCGCGCCCCCTGCATTCCCCCCTTCCCCCTCGTCATCCTCCTCTTCATCGCTTTCCGTCTCGTAGTTTTGGCAGACGACAATGGTCGGGTAATAATGCCTCACGTCAAAGTACCGATTGAGCGGCTCGCCGACCTCCTTAAGATGCGCGTAGGGAATGGCGTAGTAATCCCCGTGTGGCGTCATTTGCGCAATTTTCTTACGCTGCGCCGCCAACTGCTTCGGGTCCGTCACGGCCGCCGTGCGGCGCTGCTGCTGCTGCTGTTGAGATTGTGATTGTTGTTGTTGTTGTTGTTGGGTGGTTTGAGAGGAAGGGGAGGAGGCACCGTTGGTCCCCGCACCCGCCGCACCCTCCGGCACTACGCGCTCGCCATCACTATTAATACCGCCGTCTTCGTTGTTTTTATTATTTGCTTCGGCTTCCGCCTCCGCCGCCGCGCGCCGCCGCCGCTCCTCCGCGGCCTCAATCAAGTCCTCCAAATTACCCTGAAACAAGTCGACATTAAAGTCTTTTTGCGTCTTCTCACACGAGATGTAGATCACCTCAAAGGACTTGGACATGCGGTATTTTTCGTACATTTCCGCCACTTTTTCGTTCAACTCCGTGTCATTTCCGTCGTTGAAGTAAAACACCGTATACTTTGGCATCCGCCGCCGCTGCTGTTGTTGTTGTTGTTGAGCGATGGATGAGGGAGGCACCGCGGGCTCTCCAGAGGACGTAGTGCCCCCGATACTACTATTCTGTGACACGTTACTATTATTACTATTATTAATGATGATAGTATCATTATTATTATTATTATTATTATTATTATTATTATTATACAGGGTGTCAATGGGGAAGAGATCGCGCGCATAAATGGTGTTTCCCCAGCGATTCACCAGACGCAAGTCCGGCCACTGCGCCAAGTAATTGGACATTGTTTATATATATATTTTTTATTTGTTTATTTATGAATATTCTTGTTTTTTATGTATAATTATGTATTAATATAGGGAGGGGGGAGCTAATGTAGGGTTAAGAGCTTGTAAGTATACTAATTATGTGTGTGTGTGTGTGTGTGTGTGTGTGTGTGTTAATGGAACGATGGGTAAATGAGTATGTGTGGTCTCACAGCGAGAAACACAACAGTAGCAACATATGCATAAACAAATTTAATTTTAAATCTGCCAGGGGAAACGCGAACTCCTCGTTCCTGAGAATACGAGACATTTTTTTACTTGTGCATGTAAATAAATGATTATTAATTTATATCTATATGCATTAAACTCGTTGGAAAGATACTTTTACTTTTTTATTATTTTCGCAGCTGAATATGATTTCCTTTCTTTTTTTTTCACCATTTTTGCCTGTGCACGTTTTGCATAGATAGTAACACTGAGAGAAATTTAAAAAAAAAAATAGGAAAAAGAAGAGTCTAGCTCTCTCCTGTAATGGTGATTTTAGTTTTTAACGTGTCAATATTTTACTCCTTCTTTCTTTTCTTATGTGTTTGTGTGTGTGTATATCATTGATATTCATGCTTTCCTTTTCTTGTTCGTCTGCAAGTGACTTTGGTAGAGAAAATAAAAAAAAAGAAAAATAATGTGATGTGATGTGAATTTTTATCTGTGAAGAGTCGACGGAGAGTGTAAATAAAACAACTCCGTCACTGTGCGTTTAAATGAAAGAGGAAAGAAAAACAATAATAATAATAATGAAAAAAAAAAGAGGAAAAGGGGGGAACAGAAAGAGAGGGGAGGACAGATGATGCGTTTCGGAAATAGGGGGGGGGGAGAAAGAAGAAAGAAGAAAAGGTGTCGGAGTATCGGGAAATAGTGAGAGGAAAAGAGAATTGTCGGTGAAAATAAAATAGAAAATGTAAAAGTGAAGAATTCGGATGTGTCTTGGGAGAGAGAGAGAGAGAGAGAGAGAAAAAGAGCATAAAGCTCTGCACGACAGGCAAGATGAGGAAGAGAACGAGTGAATAAAAAAAGAAATTTAAATGTCCCAAAAAGGAATGTGGGGCGAAACCCAAAAATAAAATCAAAAGATTCTGTGAATTTAAGTGGAGAATATAAATAATGATTTTTTTAAGAGAAAAAGCATGTTTTCGGATAAAAGAAGAGAGAAAGAGAGAGAAAACGGAAAAAACGGGCGGAATGAGAAGGGGAAGAGAGAGAGGGAGAGGGAGAGGGAGAAAAAACGATAAAATGCTCTGTTGTTTTTGTCGTAGTTTTTTCTCTTTTTTTTTTTTTGTTTTCTCTTTTAATCTTCGGATGTTTGTGAAGAAAAAAGGCAATAATAATAGAAAGGGGAAGGAAGGTGGGAAAGAGAGAAAAGGATTTTTAAAAAAAAAAATAACTCTGTGAAGAAGTAAAAATATGAATAGGAATGTCCGTTCCGCATTATGATTGTGTCCCTTTTATTATCATCTATGCATATATAGATGTGTGAGTATGTGTGTGTGTACACCTCGTGATGCGTGTGTAATGTAGGCAGGCGTGTACTCCATTCGTGTGTTTCTATTGATTATAGTTCCATATTAAAAAATAAAAAATAAAAATATTAAGAAAGGAGAGAGAGAGAGATAATTAAGGTGTAAGAAAAAAAAAGTATTTGTTCCTGTTAGACGAAGAGAAAAAAAATAATATAAAAAAAAATGTCCCATTTTGCCAATAAACATAAAAACGAAAGAGGAAGAGGAAAAGGAAAAGAGAGAGGGATAAAGAGAAAGGGAAGAAAAAATAAAAATAAAAATAAGGTCAAAAAATAAAGTTAGATAAATAAAATAAAATGAAAAACAAATTATCTATTTAATAAAAATAAAACAGTGATGTTGCCTTCCTTTTATTAATAACGTATTAATACCCTTTCTGGTGCCTCTGTCGCCAATTATTATTGTTATTATTGTTATTATTGTTATTATTGTTATTATTGTTATTATTATTTTGACGATACTTTTGGTTCTGATTAATCCTTCCATTAGCATTATTATTATTATTACTGTTATATTTCTGTTGTTGTTGTTGTTGTTGCTGTTGTTGTTGGCACGGGGTGGAACACTCGAACCATATGCGAATAGGGAATAATTTATAGAGAAACGTCGCGAGGGGTAAGAAACGGACGTCAGAGGGGAGACGGGCGTTATTGTTGTTATTGCTGCTGTGACCCTTGTTGTTTTTACCGATCTCATCTTTATAGTTATTAAGTCCCGCGCCACACTTGGTACACTCACAGCTGTCAATAGAAGAGTGAAGAGAGGAAAATGAGTCGTTCTCGTCTTCTGCATCGCTCCCAATATGATCTGCTTCATTAGCTCCATACTCGAAGCTGTCCTTATTGTTATTCTCATTATCATCACGATGGTTATTCTCGCAAGTGTTACGATTATTACGATTGTTATTATTGTTATTATTATTATTGTTATGACTATGATTATGATTATGGTGATTATGACGACAGCTCACCCCACTCTCCCCCTCCGTCCCTTCCTCCCTCTCCCCCTCACCCTCGGTCAGCAGCGCATACCGCACGACACACTTCATTCCGTCCGCCGCAAACGTCACCGACCCGAATTGCATTCTGCCCACGTCACAGCCGTTGAGCCAACGCGCGCGCACCGCCGCCAGCACCGCCGGGGGGGTACGGCTGCCGACACGCGACAGCAGGAGGGAGGGCGCGCGCGTGTTATTGTTGTTATTGTGTGTATTATCATTTCCACGATAGTCGTTGTTGTTGATATTATTGTTATTGTTATCATGATAGGTGTTGTTGTTGTTGTTGTGATTATTGTTTTCCTCATTACTATTATTATTATTATGATTATTATGATGCCTCCTGTGGCGCCGGGCGTCGGCGGCCAACTCCCGCAGGAAGCAAAGCGTCAGACATTCCAACAGCGGCAGCGCCCCCCGCGCGCACACAGAGGCGGCGGGCAGCGCACCCATACACATGTCCATAGTATTTTTATTCGTATTATTATTACTATTATTGTTACTGTTGATGGGTTTTTGAAAGAATTCAGTCGCGTTTTGTGCCGTATTATTATTATTGTGATGATGATTATTATCATCACTGTTATTATTATTACTATTATTCTTTTCACCGTCACCGTTAGTGTTGGCATTGTCCCCCCTCGCCTCCGTTGCCCGCTGGGGAGTAATAACAACGTCTCCGTACACTGTCAGCTGCTCGGCGGCCGTCAGCTCTCGGTAGACATTTTTCTGCAGAAAATCGTGGCGGCGGTGAAACAACACGCGAGGCATCAGGTAGCGGCAGCACTCCTCGTCAGCACTGAAATAATTATTATTGTTGTTGTTGTTATCGTAACCCTCGTCACTGTTATTGTTTTTATTATTATTGTTGCTGAGAATAGTATCGTTGTCGTTGTAATAGTAACACTGATTCCCGCCTCGACGGTTGCGGAGGTGATTGTTAAAAAAGTGGATGTTATTTCGGTTATTATGAAGGTGAAAATCTACCACCCCATTTGCTATGCTGCTACCCACACGAGAGGTGGCGTTTGTTGCTGTTGTTGCGGCGGCGGCACCATCATTATTAACATTGCTATTATTCTTATCATTCTGATTATTATGATGACTATTATTCTCATTATCGGCATTATTATCATTCGTCCTAGTCGTATTACTATTCTGGTTATTATTAGTATTACTACTATTACTATTAGTATTATTAGTATTATCAGTAGTAGTATGGCCACACCGGGGGCAGCAGCAGGGTCCCCCCAGACGCACCCGCGCGACCGCCGCCACCGCCGCCGCCTCCACTCCCATATCACCGTCCGCCGCCACGCGCGTGCCGACAGGGAAATAATCAACAGACGACGCAATCATCGTTACAGCCGCCGCCGCGGTGACTGTGGCTGTGACGGTGGTTGTGTGTGTGGCGGGAGGAAGAGGGGGAGAAGGAGAAGCAGCAGTGGGGGTGCTATTATTGTTTGTGTTTTTGTTATTGATATTGTTATTACGATTGTTGTCATGATCCATACCACCGTCAGTAACCTCTTTATCCTTTTCAACAATAGAAGAAGACGGGAAAGCGCTGCCACCACTGCTGTTGCCGGAAAATAAAGCCATAATTTGCTGTTGCTCCTCCGCTGTCAGGTTTCCTCTCCGCCGTCCGTTGCTACCGCCAGCCTCATTATTATTACTATTAGTAGTATCCGTGTTATCAGCGGCAGCGGCGACACTGGGACGCACCGGGAGGCGAGTCTTCAAAACGTAATAATAAATAGACGTAAAGAAGCATTCCTTACCATTACCATTAGCATTGTCATCATCGTTGCGACCACCACCACCAACAATGTTATTATTCTGATCGTGATAATGCTTCTGATCATTACTATTATTATTAGTTGTAAATTCGGTATCGTTTGTATTTAAAATGCGATCAAACGTCTCGCGCTTCAGAGATATCAGACGACGCGACAATTCAACAATTCCGTTGCTGTAATAATAATAATTAGCAGCATCCCTCGGCGGCGGCGGCGGCAGAAAGGAAGAAGGAGAAGAAAACAAAGACGAAAGAGGGTGCGGGGCGTTTAGCTGAAAGTTTTCTTCTGTTTCTTTTTCTTTTCCTCCGTCTTCGCCTTCTTTTCCCTCCGCTCCTTTATATACTATTGTGTTTCCACTCATGTGGCACAGATGACGGTACAAGGCATCAGAACATTCGTTATTATTATTACTGTTGTCGTTGTTGTTGTTATTATTATTATTGTTAAAACAACATGCAGAGAGGCAAGAAGAAGGAAAAGAGGGACGGAGAAAACTCTCCGCGCTCCGCGCGTAAATGTCGGCAAATGTCATGTGCTGGCGGGCAATAATGCCCCACAGGCGGTGCAGCCGGCGGAGGGTCAGGACGTGTGAGAGGTACAGACGGCGATGGTCAAACAGCTGCGCGGCGTGCTGCAGCTCCGCCTCGGGAATGGTAATATTATTATTAGAATTATTATTATTATTATTGCATTCGTTATTGACCTCACACGATGCGGGAAGACCGGAAGGAGAAGAAGAAGTATTGCAAGTAGTAAAAGAAAAGAAGGAGGCAAAGTAGCAGAGACACCGGTCGTACATTTCTTCCCATTCCGGCAGCAACAGCGCCCCCTCCTGCACGTGTGTGTCATTATTATGATTATTATTATTATTATTATTATTATGTTGATTATTATTACCCATAATTTGGTGTGGGAGGAAGGAAGAGTCGTTGGGAGAAATCACACACAAGTCCACAAGACGAAGCGCCTCATAGTCGAGTAGAGAGGAAAGACGCTGCGCCTTGGCTTTGCGAATAATAACACCCGAATCAGCAACAGCAAGAGAAGCAGCACCACCAGCAGCGGCAGCGAAAGAAAAGGAAGAAGAATAAGAAGGAAGAGATACACGGGAAATGATGGCGTCCATCAGAGGGCCAACAAGGGAGTAGAGAGCCCTATTTTGATTCACTCTCCGCTTCCACATAGCTAGCGTATTTGCCGGGCTGCTGATATGGTTTTTGTTACTATTATTATTATTATTATTATTATTATGCAAGAGATCGTTCATTTGACTTTGCATCGCTGCTTCCTTCGCACTGTTAACGTACTCGTACGTGCTATTCGTTTGATGACTAAACGTATTATCATTATTATCATTATCCTTATTATTATTAAACTCCCGATGAGCGGTGGAAGTGTAATTCGGATACATCATCGCCTGTGGGTAACGGTAATGACGACAGCAATTGTCGTCGTCATTATTGTACGGCGGAATCGCAGCATCAGAAGAAGGGGGAGGAACAGGAGAAGAAGAAGATATGAATGGAGAAAAGGACACAGACGAACGGGGGAGAAAGGAAGGAAGTCGGGAGGCCCCATTAGTGTGTGTGGATGCTGCTGCTGTAGCTGCATACACGCCGCCGCCACCGTAGCTGTTGCATACGACAACTCCCTCACCACCGCCGGCATTACCATTAATATTATTATTAGTATTACTATGAATGTGCTGCCCGTGTGATGAGTATGGATAGGGTTCCTCGCCAGAGCAGTAGTAATAGATGTAGTTGTAGTTGTCCCTAATATTATTATTCTCATTATGGTTATTATTATTATTGTAGTAAAATGAATAGTAGTAGTCGTCGCGATACGGATAATGTTGCTGCTGTGGCTGCTGTTGATTCTGTTCATAATTATGATGATTGCTGTTACGATTACCTGTGTGGTACGAAGAGTATGGGGCTGGGTAGAATCCCTCCTTGCCGACAGCCACGTCTGCATCACCGGTGGAGGCGTCATCATATGTATAATAATCATAATCATAATCATAATTGTTGGTGGTGGAGTGAATACCGTCAGCGTCCCGCCTATCCGCGGCCAGCGCCTCTCTCGGCTCTTTCTTCTTCTCTTCCTCCTCCGCGTGATAAACGTCGCAGCCGTCAAGAGAGGGAGAAAAACGCGGAAAGCAAGAAAAGTAAGAAAAAGGAACAGAAGGAAGGCGATGATCTTGTTGATACTGCTGCTGCTGCTGTGTTTCCTCTTCCTCTTGTTGCTCTTCCTCTTGTTCATGTTGTTGTTGTTCTTGCTGTTGCTGGCGGAGGCGGAGGTAGCGTGTGTGGAGTCGGAGCGACACGCCGCGAGCGGCAGCAGCCACAATCGTCTCTGTCGATGAAGACTCGGTAGGCACAACACTGACGTTAGGGTTACTCCTCGTATGATGGTGGTGGTGATTATGATTATTATTACCTCCATTAACACCATTGGTACTAGTAATAGTAGTAGCGGTACTTGTATCGTGATGATTATGATTATTATTCTTATCAAAAACAGCACACGCGCTCCCACAGCTTATATTTGTCTGCTCGCACTCCTCCACAGGGATCGCACTGATGTCATTCACATCAGTCGGTACAGTGGTGGTATCGGTGGTGGTGGCGGTGTTTGAATGGACGGTGTCCGCTGATTCCCCGCTAGTGTCGAGGCGATTCCTCTCTGATTTCTTCGCTTCTGGTGCTGTTGTTGTTTCTTTCTGAGCGAGGGTGGTGGTGTTCTTCTTCTGATTATTATTGGAAAAAGAAGGAGAAGAAGGAGAAGAAACAGAAACAGAAACAGAGGCGTCAGCACTCTTCGTTTTCACCGCCGCAGAGACAGCAGAGGTGGAGCAAACGTGGGTGGAGGAGGAGGTGGAGGGCGCCGCTACGGTTATCTGTCGGATAAAGGAGGATGGGGGAAGAGAGGGCGGGAGGCGGCGGAGGCTCGGCCCCTGCGGCTCCTCGCTGGCATCTGCCGTGCTCACAGAGCCTTTTGTCTTGCTCGCATTTGTGCTATTCTTCTTCTTACTGCTATTCCTGCCACCACCTTTTACGCTGGTGGTGGAGCTGTTATTGGTAGAAATAGTGTTGTCGTCACTTGTCGGCTGACCCGATGGCTGATTCTGTCGATTTTTATGTTGTTGTTGTTGTTTTTCTTTGGGCACCGTTGACGTCTCTTCCACTTCGCGATTCACCGCTTCCCTCGTCTGACTCGCGATACTACCACTATTATTATTGGCATCATTATTATCATTATTATTGTAATTGGTGCTGTTGTTGTTTTCATGAGTATTATTAATATTGATATTGTGCGTGTTGTCCCCCCTCTCCTCTTGGCGGCAGCGGAAAATGTGTAAAAGCAAATCGTGTGTGAGCGCCGCGGGGGTAAAGTGACTGCGACGCTTCACAGACGGCGGAGGCGGCAACGAGCAGCATTGAGGGGAAAATGAAGAGGAGGAGAAGGAAGAAGCGATGAAGGCGGAAGCGAACTCGTTATTGCCTGTATCGTTACTGTTATGATGATCATTAGAATACTGCTGCTGCTGCTGCTGCTGGTGAGGATGATACGGGTAGTAATAGCAACCCTGATCCACACGATGATTATTAGTGTTATGATGAGGTGTATCATACGGTGGGTTGACTGCCGCCGTCGTCGCAGCGACAGCAGTGGCGGCGGCGGCGGCATTAGTGCGAGGGGCACTTAAGAGAGACCGCGGCGACACATTCGTCGCCTCCCGCGCGGCGGCACAAGCATTATTAAACGCAGTAGTACCATAACGAGGAGAAGAAGAGAGAGTCGGCGGTGATAAGAGCTCTGCCTGCGCCGCCGCTGCCGTAGTAGTAGTCGTTGTTGTCGCTGTCGTTGGGGTTGGAGCGGAGGAATACAGCGGGGCAGCCAAAGAGGAGAAGGAAGAATGGGAAGAAGAAGAAGAGGAAAAGCCCGGCGGCGTGTGTGTTTGTGTGTGTGTGAGCGCGGACGCCGGCGGGAGGCAGTCGGCGGCGTACGGGTCGTGCCGCCAGCGCATAGGCGACGTGCGCCGCAGAAGCTCCAAGTCAGCGGCAGAAATGGCGCCTTCGCTGCCCGCACTCTCTTCATCGTCAGTCATACTACTCATATTACTTTCTTCATTATTATTGTTATTATTGTTAATGTTATTATTATTGTTATGGTGGTGATTTGTGTTATCATCATTACTGTTATTATTGTTGTTATTATAGTTGTTATTGTTGGTATTGTTTACACGGCGCTTACTCGGTTCCTCCGTTTCGCACGCCGCCGCACCAGTGTTGTTGTTGGCACTCGTCTCTTCCATGTTTGCCTTCTTTTTCGTTTCGTTTTCCTCTGACTTCTTGTCGTCGTTGTCGTTATCGGTATCGGCATCACCACTTTTCGCCGCCTTGTTGGTCGTATTCACTGCCATTACGATGGCGGCGGAGGCGGAAGGATCGTCGTTAGTACCATCGACATTATCATCAGTAGTACTGATAATATTATTCATATGATTGTTACTGGGGACAGTAGTAAGATTAGCATTTTCGGTAACACCATTATTCGTATTATTATTATTATTATTATTATTGGGAGAGTCGGGGGAAATACGAGACGAGGAAGTCGATCGCCGCGCGCACAGCCGCCGCAGCCGCCGCTCCATCAAATGGAGGAAATGCAACTTGTCCGTATTTGACTCCTCTGTGTTATTATTATTATTATTACTATTGTTATTATTATTGTTGTTGTTGTCGATGATTTCAATGTTATTATTATTAGTAATAGTAGTGTTAGTAGTACGCTTATTGGCACTATTGCTGTTATCATTTTCGACACAGTGATAACGATTGCTATTAATATCATTATTATTATTATTATTATCGTTCGTGTTATCGATAGTGTTGGATGCAAAGCCCAGCGGCGCGCCGCCGGCACCAACGACAAAGAGGGGAAACGAATAAGCGCAGCCGCGGTAGGAAAAGAACGGGCCGTACCGCACGCGAGGCTTTGCAACATTACTATTATTAGTAGTAGTAGTCATAATAGCAGTGTTATTGTTATTATTATTATTATGATTGCTGTTGTTGTTGTTGTTGCTGAGAGGCGCAACGCTCCCTTTTGCGTTTTTGTTTTCGTTTTCGTTTTCGTTCTCATTTTCGTCCGCTGTGGTGGTGCGGGGAGTGAGAAGAAAGGGAGAGAGTGTGTCCGGCGACGGCGGCGGCAGCGGCGGCAGACGCGACTCCTTACGAGCGTGTACAATATTATTGGTATTATTATTGGTGTTATTATTAGTGTTATTAATATTTTCCTTCTTTTCCTCACCAGCAGTAACGGCGGCGTCTTTATCAATAATAGTACTATTACTACTAGTATTATTATTATTAGTATCCGTATTATCAGTTGGTGGAGAGTGGGAATGGGGAAAAGTAGCAGTAGCGTCGGTGTTGGAGTTGTGATTTGCGTGCTTCTTCTCGGGAGTGTATGTTTGGGCGACGGTAATGTCCGCCTGGCGAATGAGCTGTGGCATCTTTTCTTTTTTTTACTTTTTTTGCTTATTTATTTATTTATTTAATTTTGTATTCTCCTTCTTTTAAATACTATTTTATTTGTTTGTTGGGTTGATTTTGTATTGTATATTCCTGGGGTTTTCTCTCTTCTTAAAAAATGTTATTTTTTTGTTTTGATGGTGTGTAATTTTCCCGTTGTTTTGTGTTACTTTCTCGATTCTTACGTTTCGAAATTTAAAAATAATAATAGTAATAATAATAAACGATCAGCTGAAAAGACGTGAAAAAAAAATGTTAATAAAATAAAACAAGACCAGAGAAGAACAGAAATGGGGGAAAAAGAAAAAAAAGACACAATGAAGAGGGAGGCAGTCGAATCGGGGAAAAAAAAATATGAACAAATACGTTTGACAACAATAGTTAACCACAACTGAAGTGATATGGAAGTGATGTATGAAAAAAAAAAATAAAATAAAACAAAAATGTAACTTTTTGGGGAAAATGTCAGGAAAAAAAAGAGTGTTCGATCAACGGGAACGATATATATATATATTGAATTTTATTATGTATGTTTCTTTAAATGATGTTTTTTTCCTCTCTTTATCAAATGGTTTTTTTGATAGGATTTATTATTCTTTTTCTTCAGTAAAGAGAAGAAAAAAAAAGAAAGAGAGAGAAAGAGAGAGAAAGGGGAACTTCGTTTATTTGGAAAAATGACTAGAGGAAGACGGGGGAGAAAAAAAAAGAGCTAAGAAAAGTAGAGATAGGGAAGAAAAGGGGAAAAGAAAGAGAAAGAGAAAGAGAAAGAGAGACAAAAGAAAATGGCCAGAAGAAAAGGAAAAAAAAAATAAAAATGGAAAATGGAAAATGGAAAATGGAAATGGATTTGTGTATCAATAAGACAAAGAAGTGAGAGGGGAAAAAACGGGATTATTAGATATATTTGTAATTGTTTGTTGGCTTTTTTTTTTTGGTTATTCCTTTATATATATATATTTAACTATCGAATACAAACACACAAAAAACAAAAAGACAAAATAATATGATTAAGAATAATAATAAAAGTGTTGTTTGGAGCGATGGCGAAGCTTTCAAATGGAAAGATGTAACAAAAAAAAACAAAAAGAAAAAAGTGTTTTTTTGTATCAACAACGCACTCTAACGAGAGGGAAAGGAAAAGAAGAAAAAAAGAGAGAAAAAATAAAAAATTGTTGACTTTTTTGACTTCTTATTGTTTGTTTTTTTTTTTTTAATAAGTGAAGAGGGAAAAAATACGAAAATGTAATGGGAAAAGGAAAGAGGGGGTAGGGAAAGACAAGAGGGAGAAAAAAAAAACAGAGAAAATAAAAATGAAAATGGAACTGTAATGGAAATAGAGACAATAGAAAACAGGGACGAATGGAGAAATAAAATAAAAAATGGAGAAGAGAGAGGACCGCTTTAGTTTATTTTCAAGAGAAGGAAGAAAAATAAAGAGACACAGAAAAAGAAAACGGTGCTTCAAAAAGAATGGGAAAAAGTGAGGAACAAAAAAAAAAAAAAAAGATTCGTTTCTATTCGCGGATACCGAAAAAGATGTGGAGATCTTGCGAAGTTGAAAAAAAAAAAACAAGAAAAAAATAAAGAAAAGAGGCAGTAAATATTCGACAAAAAGTCAGAAATACGATAGATCCTCTTTTACTATTTATTTTTTTAAGTTGATTTTAACGATATTCTTTATTATATTCTTTTTTTTTTTTTGTTCCTTCTTTCTTATTTCGTTTTTTTATCTTCTTTCTTTTTTGTTTTCTTTTATTTTCTTTAACTTGAACGATAAACTTAAATGACGTTAGCTCTCTAGCGGTGAGGTTGCCTTTAAAAACTAATGTGTTTGGGTGTGTGTATGTGGGACCGATTGTTTATTACTTTTTTTTTTTTGATTTAAGAGCGGACGGAATTCAGGGCAGACTATTGTGGCAATTAAGAGTAACGATTTAGTACATATGTTGAAACGCGAAGGAATAGAAATGTAACAAAAAAAAACGGAAAGAGAGAAACCAAATGATTCGAGATGGAAGGAGAAGGAGGAATGAAGAAAAGGAGAGAAGAAAGAGGTTGAAAAAAAAAGAGAGGAAAAACAAGAGGAATACGCATAGGAATAGAGGCATGATACATTACACAGTGAGTGAGTGGAGGGGGGGGGAGCACACACACATATACACGCCCTCATGCATACACACATATATACACGTATATACAAACATGCCAGGCACGAGCACTCACCACCGGCGCTGAGCATGTTTAAGGGTCTGTGTTGTTGTTGTCGTCATCGTTGTTGCTTTTCTTTTTATTTGCTTTTGATATTATCATTATTCATTCAAACAGAACAGCAAAGAAATAATTCTATAAATATTGCAAACATTATGTCCTTGTCAACTTACAAAAAAAAAAAAAGAATCGTTTTCTCCAAATCATGGGAAAAAAAAATAGGCCCCGACACGCAAGAATTTCTCCATGTTGTTTCCTCGTTGTTGGTACTTTCTTTGTCTGCTCGTTATGGTTTGCTCATTTTTTTTTTTTTTGAAATGCGTTTTTGAAAGGAATGTATGAATGTAAAATGTATCAAGTGTTACTGTTAATGAAAAAAAAACAAGGAACAATAGCGAAAGAAAAAGGGGGAAACAGCAAAAGCATATAGTTATTTATTTCTTTTGTTGTTGCTTTAAAAAGGTACAGGAAAGTTACAGTAGACAAACGTCCTTAAACAAGTAAACGCAAAAGAAAAATTAATTAGCAAGTAGGAAGGAATTATAAAAGGTGAGCGTTACAACAAGATAAAAATAGGGTAGTAAGCTGGGTGTTACATTACTATTATTATTATCAATATGATCACATTATTACTGAGATGTTTTTCTGTTCTCTCTTCACTGTCTCATTTAACAGCAGGTTTTTCTTTTACACTTTGGTTTTCTCTCTCTCGTTTCATCGAGAAAAAAAAAAGAACCAGAGATAGAGAGAGAGAGAGAGAGAGAGAGAGAGAGATAATGTGTGTACTAATGCAAAGAGTGAGTTATACTTTGAAAAGCAAATGTGTTGAGTCCTCTTTTTTTTTGTGTGTGTGTGAGTTTTTCTTCTTTTTTTTAATCACTTCTTGTCGAAAATGAGCGTAAAGTTGACATCCGGCGCCGCCGCCGCCGACGGCTTCTCCGTGTAAATATATTGAGTACCAACGCGATCGTAGGTGACGAATGAAAAGGGTTTAGTCTTAGTATTATTATTGCTATTATTATTAGGAAGAGAAGGTAAAACAACGGTGCGAAACAGATAGCTGCTGGTGTTTTCATCATCCTGCAGCAGCACCTCGTAATTGGCTCTGTCGCAGCACATGTACTCAACAGCAATGACCTCCTTCTCCTCATTTTCTTGTTTCTCTGTGCTCTTTTTTTCATTTTCATTCGCGTTGTTGTTATTGTTATTATCATTTTTTATTATTTTCCTGCGGGGAGGAGGAGGCCTTGAAAGGCAAAAGACTACTATTGTCGTTGTCAAAACAGCTACCGCTACTCATACTATCTTTATTATTATTATTATTGTTACGCATGATCATTCCCGGGGTAAGCTGCGCGTCGGCAGTGGGAATAGGGGCGGCAGCCAGGAAATTCGTGTGTTGTAAAATAACATGCGGCCCGCGCAGCCGCGGAGGCGCGCGGATACTCTCCACAATCGTGCGCTTGCGTCGGTTGCCCTCGCCGCCACTCTTATCATTATTATTACTATTATTATTATTACTCTTTGCGTGCTCCTGCTGGCGCCGCGCGAGGCGTCGCTGCTGCCTCCGCCGCTGCCGCGCCTTCTCCCTCTCCTCCCTATCTTCTTCATTATTATTATTAATATCATTATTATAATAGTCGTCGTCTTCGCTGCTGTCGCTGCTGTCAGAGTCGTCGTAATAGTCGTAGTCCTCATCATAATAATCATAATTCTCCATGTCACCCTTGCTGCCGTCTCCCCCGTCCTGCTCCGCCTCCTGCCGCGCGCGTTTGCGACTGCCGCCACTCGCCAGCAGCCCGGCCTTTGGCACCCGCACGTGATGTAGGCCGGCGCCCAACTCCTCGCCCAGCGTGTCCGCCAACTCTTCCTCTTCCTCTTCCTCAATTTTATTTTTATTATTATTATTGTCATTCGAATGAGAAGTGGAAGTAGTCTCCTCTGCCTGCATCAGCGGCGGCGGCAGCTTTAAGTTTACGCTGGTATTGGCAGAAGCGGAGAAACGCCGCGGGGAAAACGGGCAACACCTCCACTGGGTAAATGGCAGGGCCACCTTTATCGCTATTATTATTATTAGTGTTGTTAGTCGTACCACCTGCAGAAGCAACACTAGTACTGTTGTTATTATTTGTACTCTCACCAGAGGCATCAGTGCGGTTGTTGTTATTATTATTATTACTATTGTTACTGGTAGTACCATTATTACTATTATTATGAGGATGCGGGTAGAAAGGGACACTCACGTCTGGCTGAAACACACCGTTGGGCCTAAACAGCAAGTCCAGCTCGGAGTTGGCGTTGTAAAACGTGTGCTTCCGCCGCAGCACCTCCGCCTCGCTGACACTGACAGACCCTTTCTTGTTGCCATCACTATTACTACTACTATGAGAAGAGTCTTGCTGAATTTGGCTAAAAAGTCGCAGAATGTAGAGTCGAACCCGTGCCGTGTATTCCTTCAACACACGCAAAAACGCCTCTGTGTAGCGCTCGGCAATACTTTCCGTCTCCGTCGCTGAATCCTTCTTGTTCTTGTTATTATTTTTATTATTTTCCTTGTTGTTATTCTTGTTTGGCAGGAGTGTCTGCCGAACGTCCCTCAGCAGTGACGCCGCGCACTCGGCGTGGTTGGCAATTTTATAGCTGAAGGAAAAGCTGCAGAGAAGCTGCCAGCAGCGGTGCCGCTGATCCTCGGTAAACGGGAAAGGAACGGCAACAGTAGCAGTGCCAGCAGTAGTCGTATTAGTAGTAGCATTAGCATTCGCATCGCCGTTATTGTTACTGTTATTGTTATCATTAGTATTACTACTATTATTATTATTCTGGCCAAGTGGCAGGCGAATGGAAAAGAGGGAGCGCCACACCGTCTCCGCAAAGGCCACGTCACTATCGGGACCGACAATACCCTCCTCGTCGTCGCCGCTGCCGCCTTCAATATCGGTATTAATACTATTGGCAGTTTTGCCGCCGCCGTGGCAGCCGCCGCCGCCGCCGCCGGCAGGGTCGAGGCCCAACTTGCGTCGCGCCAAGTCGGCGAAAAAAGCGGCGAAACGTTCATCAAGATAACGCGCCGCTTTAAAGGTATGCACGACGTCCTTGTGAAACATCTCCTCAGCCGACGCGGGGGCTTTAATAGTGCCGTTATTGATGTTATTATTATTATTATTCTTCCGCTGGGTAGTAGTATTAGTGTTAAGGGAAGCGGTGTTGGAGTTACTCAGAGTGCCGTGGGTCGGGCGGCGCAGTGCGGCGCTGAGGGAGGAAGAAGACGCGGCGGCGGTGGCGGCGTTATTGCTGTTGTTGTTGTTGTCGCCCATGCCACCAGCAGACGGGAGAGAAGACGACGAGGCTCCATTGATGATACTATGATTAGTAGCACCAGAAGGAGTGTTGTTGAGAGCGCTGCCGCCGCCGCCGCCGCCGCCGCCGCCGCCCCACAGCTCCCGCAGCCGCGCCGCGTACCGCTCCTGCGGTGTCGCCGCGGACATCTCCGTGTAAATGGGCGCCTGCAGATTCGCCATGGTGCGCAGCGTCGCGCGGCGGTACGCAACCGGGGCGTCAACGTCCGTCCCTAGCAACTCCGCATCCGCCGCGTCCAAAGACGTTGCGGCCGCCGCCGCCGACGACGCAGAAAAACTGCCATCACTCGCCTGTTGCGACAGCGTTTGAGAAAAGTCGCCAGCGGTGCTGCCGCCGCGGCCGCGCAGCGAGGCGGAGAGAGCCAGCGAGGAGAGGGAAGGGGCAGCAGCGGCGCTGTGGTTCGGGCCCTGAGAAAGAAGCTGCATCTGCTGTTGCTGCTGTTGCTGCTGTTCTTGCATGTGTTGGCGGATGCGGCGTATCAGCAAGTCTGTGCGGGCGGGGGGCGCGCCGAGGGGGAGTGCCTCCCGCACGCCATCCGCCATGCAGTCAATCTCGCACGTCATAATCTCTCCCCCGGCCCCACCTGCGTTGGTATTATTATTAGTAGTAGTAGTATTGTCGCCGATTGCATTCGTACGAGTGTTACTACTAACACCGCCGCCCCCGATGAGGGGGGAGGGGCTGCGGAGACCACCGCTGCTGCGCGCCGCGTCGGAAAAGAGTCCCGCGTAGAATTCGGGAGTGTAGAGAAGCACCGAATTTCGCACTGCGCTGCTTGTCTCCTCCTCCGCCTCTGCCGCTGCCGCTGCTGAAGTATCGTTCCTATCGTTGATATTATTATTACCATTATTACTACTATTGTTATTATCACGGCGGCGGCTTAGACGCGCGGCGGTGGTGTGTTCGCCAAAGCCCACATCCAGCTGAAAGTCCAGGTAGAAATGATTCAAGTACTCGGCAGAGTTGTGGGGGAAAGCGGCCACGATGGCGTCGCTGATGCCAGCGCTCGTGGCACTCGGAAATGTCTGAAGCTTACCAGACGCGGCGCTACTGATGTGGTTATTATTGTTATTATTGGTGTTATTATTATTATTGTTGATATTATTATTATCGGTAAAAGTTTCCGACTGGGGCTGCGACTCACTGCCGTGGTCACCAATAGAGATCGGATTGAAAGCGTCCATTTTGCTTTTTTTTTTTTAATATTGGGGGTGTGGTTATAACTTTTGAATTATGGGATTCTTTACGTGATCAATAGTTTTAAAAGAATGTGAAATACAAAAATAAAAAATGACTAGTAATACCGGCCGCTCCTGTAGCTTTTGACTGTAAGCACTTCTTCCCTTCTTTTATTCTCCTCTTTCGCTTTTTGTTTGCGAATTTTAGTTTTATCAGTGGAAGAAAAAAGTGTTTATTAATCACTGCTGTGTACTTTTTGTTGTTGTTGTTGTAACTTTAACTGAAACTAACTAGAAAGCCGTAAAGAGAAACCAAAAAAAAAAAAGAAGAAGAGGGTCGTCACTTTTTCTTCCTTTAATATATATGAGAGAGAAGTCATCGAAACACAAAACAGGGAGAAAGAAAGACATATGTATACAATAGGATAGAGAAAGAAAAAAAACAGTTGCATGGAAAAAGCATGCATCGGTGCATAAAGCACTTTTGTTGTGTGTATTAACCAAAAATGTAGTGTCCTGTGGTCGCAGAGTTTATTCGTAAAAACACCTCTCTGCTCACACACGCACACGCATGGCACAGTTCTCATGTGGTTTGTAGATTAAGCTGCAACATACGATGTCACTTTCTAAAGTCTGTGCGTTCTCACTTCCGTAGAGTTTATCGTTTTATTGTTTCTTGGTTTGACTCTTTTTTTTTTTTTTTGCATTTATTAGTGTCTACAGAATGCGCGCACAGAAAGACGCATCAATTATTAAGTACATGAAAATGGAATGTGTAAAAAAAACTGAAGTGTCGTAAGAGCAATGGGAAGAAAAAGACAAAAAAAGTGCGGAGCACTTCAAATGAATGGTAAGAAGAGAGGGAAAGGAAATTAAGTGGAAAAAAAAAAGCCGAAAGAAATATGAACGCGCCTGAAAACAAAAAGCGAGAGAAAAACAGAAGAAATCAAAAAGAGGGGTAGAAGAAAGAGGAGTGCGTGAGCGCCTAAAAAATCTCTTCCTTTTGTGTACTTCCCCTTTCACTATTTTGCCTTTCTCTGAACACGCGTGGCATGGGTTTCCTTCCCTTCGGTCGTTGAAACAAAAAAAAAAAAGAGAAAAAGAGAAAAAGAGAAAAAGAGAAAAAGAGAAAAAGTAAAGTCATGAGCGAATAAATTAATTAAAGTACATTTTTGTTGTTGTTATTGTTGTTGTTGTTGTGAGTGTAGAATAAATTATGGGCATTTTTTTCTCTCTTTTTCAGGTGTCTACTTTGTCTTCTGCCAATGAAATCCCTTCTACACTCTTGAGGATCACCAGACGATATATATGTGGATATATATAAAGTGTGGCTTTCCGTTTTTTTTTTCTGGGAGTTGGTTTGAAAATTACAAGAGTCACAGTCACTTTTTTTTGGGGGGACCTCTCCTTTTGCGCCTAATCTGCGGAGGTGCCTTAAAACCAAAAGAAAAAGAGAGCGAAAACATCTATATATGTACGTATTTCTTCAAAAATGAATAGAGAGATGTGTGGATAGAGAAAGCGATGACTTCGAAAAAAAAAAAACTCACGAGACACAAGACACAAGACACAAGACACAAGTCACAACACAACACAACACAACACAGCAGAGCAACGCACCCGTCGCCCGTCCGTCCATCCCTCTACTTTTTGAGCGTCGACTTACGCTTGACGGAGCCGGAGCGAGTCTTGGAGGAGCCGCGGACGGGGGCGGAGGGCGCGAGGTTCATCTTCTTGACGCTCACCTTGCGCTTCTTCGGGGCCGCGCCGGCCGCGTCGCCCTCCGCGGGGGGCGGCGCCAGAATCGCGTCCAGCCGGCGCTGCAGCAGCGACACCACACTACGCTTGCGCTCGTCCACGGACATGGACTTTGTGGGGCTCGACACGGTGACACCGCTGGTGGCGGACGCGTTGTTGTTGTTGTTATTTACTGGCGGCTCCCGCCGCCGCCGCGTCCTTCTCCTTGGCAGCCTCCGCGTCGGCGGCCGCAAACGCGGCCTGCAGCTCCTCCGCCTCCGCCGCGGCCTTTTCCTGCGCGGCGCTGTCGGTCACAAAGTCGAACCACTTGATGCGCTCCGCCTGCACGGTGCGGCCGTTGTGCAGCGTGCAGTTCTGCACGGTAAAAGGGTCGCAGTCGCGCAGCAGGCGGTCTGTTAAGTCCACCATCGCGGCGCGGATCGCGACAACAAACGGGACAATATGTTCCTCGTCCTCGGCATCAATCGGGGCGCCGAGGTCGAGCATGCGCAGCGCGGCCGCCTCGTTGTTGTGCAGCGCCGCCCAGTGCAGCACGCCGCGGCCCTGCCCGTCGGCGGCCTCCAGCCGCACTCCCGGGCGCAAGAACAGCGCCAGCGCCTCTGTGTGGTGAAACTCAATGGCGCGCATCACGCACGTCTCGCCGTCCTTGTCGCGCGCGGAAGGGTTCGCGCCGAGCTCAACCAGCAGCTTCAGCATCGGCACATACTCCGGGCCGAGGCCGATGCACCAGTGCAGCGCCGTTTGGCCCTTGCAGCGCTTGAAGTGCGTCCCGACCTGCGTGACGACGGTGTCGTCGCACTCGTCCAGCAGCGGCCCGGGCGGCTTGCCGCGCGCCTTGGCACCCTCCACCAGCGCCGTGACCAGCGGCAGCTGATTGCTCAGCACGGCGAGCTGCAGCGGGCGCTGCCCGTGCCACGCGCTCTGCACGTCGCACACGGACGAGAGATACTGCGCCGTCTCGACCCGCCCGTGCTTGCACGCGAGGTGCAGCGCGGTGCACCCAAAGCGGTTCGGGATGGCCGGGTCGATGCCGGTCGCGATGAGGCGCTGCACCTCCTCCGTCTCGCCCTTGCGCGCGGCCGCGTGCAGACGCTCCATCGCCTCGTCGTCTGCCTTGACGCGAGGCAGTTTGGGGAAATCGCTCATTGAATTGGGGGGGGAGTGGGGGGGGGGGGCTTTTTTTGTTTTTGTTTGTGTTTTTGTTTGTGTGTGTGTGTATATATAACAGTGGCGAGTAATGAGATTCCAAATTTGTCTTTTCCACTCTTTTGTTTCCGGAGGTTAACAAACGGTAACGATAATGGAGAATATGATAGGGGAGAAAGAAAAAAGAAGGAAGACGAGAAAGAAGAAAGATGGTAGAAACCAATTGAACTGTTGGTTTGCCTATTCGAGGTTGTTATATTTCTTGTTGAAATATCAAATTTTGAAGAGAAAAGAAGAAAAGAAAAGAGTCATAAAGAGGAGGAAGGAGGAGGAGAGGGGGCGGAGAGTGCAATGACAAAAGAGAGAGGACCAACTTGACTGCGCTCACCAGCGCCCAAACAAGCAAGCAAGCAAACAACTCGATAACAGCAAGGCAATAGAATCGTGTTTTTTCCCTCCTCGCTTTAACCTTTCGAGTCTTATCACAATGGTGCGAACCAACAAAAACAGTGCAGCCAGGGAATAAAAGGAGGGGGGAAGAAAAAAGCACGAGTATCATTGGATGGCAGCTAAAAGTACCAGCGTCGATTCTATTCCCGGAACAAAAGACACACAAAAATCATTCTTTTTTCTTAGATGTTTCTTTTAGTTCGCAAAATTGAGAGAAGATAGAAAGAAATAAAACTTTATTAGTTATTAAATGTGGGGAAGGAGAAGAGGAGGGGAAAAAAGAAGAAAAAAAGAAAAGAAAATATGAAGAAAAAAAATAAGAAAAAAGGAAAAGAATTATGAAAGACCAGAAATGAAAGAAGACGCAAAGAAGAAGGAAAAGCATTCTTTCAAAAGTGCATCCATCTTTCAAAAAGAGACTTTCATAAAAATTGTACCTGCTGGTGTTTTTCTCCATAGTTTTTGTTGTTATTGTTGCTTTTTCCGTCTCCTTCCTTCTTCTACGGTTACTTGAGGAACCAAAAACAAAGGAAGAGGAAATGAGGGGGAAAGTAAACAAAAGAGGAGAAGTGCAGAATGAAAAAAAAAGAAGGAAAAGGAAAAGGGGGACATAAAAAAAAAAAGAAGTGAAGAACCAATGAAGAAGAAGAGACAGCCGCCTCTATTGTCAACACTGCTCTTTCTCTCTCGATCTCGCGCTCTGATTTGTTTCCCTCCAACAATTTCACGATATACAGGAAAAGCAATCGAGAATGGGAAACAAAAAGGTAGAAGGAAAGAAAAACAGAGAAGTTGAAGACAGTAATGAGAAGATAGAGAGTGAGAGAGAATTTGAGAAAGTGGGGGAGCAAGAGGGAAAAAGGAAGTGAGAGCAGCGAAATTACACTGGAAACGTTTTTGTGGACGTGTGTACGCGTGTGTGCGTGTGTCATGTTCTTTCGCTTCCTCACTGTCTATTTTCTTTCCCTACCTCTCTCTCTCTCTCTCTTTTCCTATCTTTATCTCGTCGCTTCGTTCTCACTTCTTGGCCTGCTTCTTGTGGCTGGCGATGGCGGCCTTCTTGGCCTTGTGCACGCGCTCCTTCTTGGCCTTGTGGCGCGCAGCGGCGTTGCCGGCGTGGTGCAGGCCCTTCTCGATCTGGCGCTCCTTGTTCGTGAACGGGTTCAGGCGGCGGTGCAGGCGGCGGTTCTTGATGCCGTTCTTGGGCTGCTGGTAGCGGCTCGGCTTCTTGGCCTGCAGCTTCTTGGGCTTCAGCACGCGGCGCACCTCCTCCGACTGCATGATGCGGGTCACGTCGGTGTTGGTCAGCATCGGCATGGGCAGCACGAAGCCGCGCTTCACCGCGGACGCCTCGGTGAAGGTGCCGAAGATGCGGTCGAGCTGCTCGAACGCGCCCTTGGTCCAGATCACGAAGCGGCCGACGTGGCCACCGGGGGCCAGGTGCAGCAGGTTCAGCGCACCGACGTTGGCAAGGTCGATGCCGAAGATGTTGCGGAAGGCGCGCGCACCCTTGTTGTCGGGGAACACCACCATCGGGCCGCGGCGGGCAACGTAGCGGCGGTTGCGCATCTTCCCGCGCCCGGCGCGGAGCTCGCGCGAGTCGTTGACGCGGTTCACGTCATCGAGCGCGCCGATGGCCTTGAGGAAGGCCACCGCCTCCTTGGTCTTGCTGTACGTCTGCACGGCGTCCTCGACAACCAGCGGCACCTCCGGCACGCTGTCGATGCGGTGGCCGCGCGACGACACGAGAGCGGGCAGCGACGACGCCGCAAGCGCCGACACCACAGCGAAGCGCTTCTGGTGCAGGTTGATCTTGCGGTGCCAGCGGCGGAAGATCTTGGTGGGCGCGAACATGCGGCCACCGCGGCACATGTTGCCGAAGGCGCCGGCGCCGGACGTGCTCGTGCCACCGCCGCCGATGCGCGGGATACGCGCGACGGCGCGGCCGGTACCCCACGAGTGCGCGGAGTGGTTCATGCCGGCGAGGCGGTTGACGGCGTAGGCCTGGCGCGAGTTCTTGGCCATGTTGGTGTGCACGAACTGCACAATGTCGCTGCGGATCGGCGCGGTGAACACGGCGGGGAGCGGGACGCTGCCGGTGACGGCGTCCGACGACGCGGAGTACACGCTGACGGTGGGGCGGGCGGACATGAGAATGGTAGGGTCTTACTGGGAGTTGAAGGGCAAAAGCAGACTTTCAAAGCGAATGTTTGATCTTTTTTTTAAGTTAGATTTCTAGAATGAAGTTATACAAGCGGTAGGTACTGTGAGGGTCACGTGTTAATTCGTAATGATGTGTGTGAGAAAGAAGAGGGGGAGCGAGGGGGGGTCAGGTGGGAGAGCTTGTTCAACATGCATCTAGACAGAGAGACAGAGAGAGGAAGGAGGGAGAGAGGACGAAAGAAGAAACACAGATACGTGAGTGCTAAAGAAGCAGTGCAGTGCCGTCACAGCAAAATGAGGAATCTCGCATCCTTCTTCATTGTTTCACTACTTCTCTTTCTGTGCGTGGAGGGGAAGTGGCAACCCATGTACAGAGATGAAGCACAGTTGTAGTGGGGAGGGGGGTGAAAGAAGAAGTAGCTGCTGCAAAATTTGGAAAGCGCATATAATAAAGCAGGAAATGAAGAAGAAACAGAAAAGGGGGCAAATTAAAGCAGAAGAGTGCAGCACGAATGAATCGATAATCACCCGGGAAAGAATCGCTCACGCGTACGCCGACGGCCCCTGTGCGATTCCCTTGATAATATACTGGAAGCCGTAGTAAATCTCACGCTTCCAAAAGTTGTCCGCGCGCTCAACCAACTCGTCGACATCACCGTGTCCGCCGCCGCCATCATCCTTCCCCGCCTCAGGAGTCGTCATCAGCATGTCAAACAGATAGCACACTCGGAAGCACTGCTTCAGGTATTCCTTCATCTCCTCTGGGTGCGTTGAGCTCGGGTCCGCGGCGCTGGGGGAAAACGGCGGCTTCTCTACCCCGCGGGCTGTGTCGCGTGCGGCGATCTGCTTCCAAAAGCGTCGATGCATGATCGCCTGCGAGGGGAAATCGCAGTGCGCATCAGAGGCGGCAATACAGTGCTGCACGCTGTTCAGCTGGTAAAATGAGACCAACTTTCGAGGCCGGCGGTGCTTCGTGAGGGCCGCCGCCGGCGTCTGACGCCGCGTCGGCAGCGACGCCCTCTCCTTCACCACACTGGCGATATTGAGAAGAAGATACACTTTTAACGCATCCGAGGCGGCGTGCTCGACCCCGAAACTGTGACCCCAGTGCAGCCGCTGCAGCCCGCGCGCCCCCGCGTGTCTCGCCAGCCGCAGGACCGCCTCGGAGCCCACCGTGTACGCCATCTGGGCAGTGAGGCTGGAGACGTCGGGTGCGTCGGGCGGCGTCACCTGGAGTAAAAACTTGAGCGCGTCCGCCAGGTCGCCGTGCTGGGTGCAGTAGGGCTTCTGGTTCTGCCAAAAGGTGATGTCGGCGTGCCGCTCGCATAGCGGGTTCGTCTCCGCGTCGGTGTTTGGCCCGTTATACTTCTTCAGAGGGCCCCAGTACGGGTCCGTTTCGACCCACTGGATCAACTCCGGCGGAAACAGAGGCTTGGTCGGCTGCGGATCGTCCAATGGCACGTGGCGTAGTTTCTTGGCTCGCTCCGTCGTTGAGAACTCCCGCACTACGCGTATGAAGACGCCGATGAAGTGCTCCACCGCCTTGGCACAGGACTCGCCGTCCGTACAATACAAAGCCCCACGCGGGGGGCCATCATCCGGGGGCGCGTTGGCGTCGGTGCCATCCGCCTCACCCGCGCTGGACCCACAGAAACACACGTGCGCCGCCACCGCGTTCCACGGCAGGAGGTGCGAGGCGTGCATAACGGAGAGGGTGAGTGAGTGAGTGATAAATATATATATATAGAGAGAGAGAGAAAGAAAGAAAAGTACAGTAAGGTTCAGAGAGATGGTAACAGAAAGGCAGGAGCGGGGACCAGAATACTGTTGTTGTTGATTTTAGACTGGTTGTTTCTTACAGTTTCTATTGCTGAAGGTGCTGTTCTTGACTGGAATTCCTTTCTCTACTGTAGAGGAAGAAAAGTAGTAGAAACCATAAAGAGTAGCGCGTTGAAAGTACACAGTTTGGATACTGGGACGAGGGTAGGAGAAGGAAAGGGAAGAGAGTGTCAGAGAGTGTGCGGGGTACAGAGAGAGAAGAAACCTCGGTATTCACGACAGATGTAAAAACCGCAGCGACACGCACGAGTCCGCATTTCTTATCAGCATACCTACTATTAGAATAAGACACACAGACACTGAATCGCTTAGAAAGAAACAAATCGCTTTTGTGTGATTGCTTGTTTTTAGGCAGGCGTGAGACGCCTATATAACGCTGGAAAAATAAGACGAAAAACAGCAAGAGAGCAAAAATCTAGCAGAATGTACAACTTGGAAGCACGGAAAGAAAAACGAGAGGAAAACAACGTACATCAAGTTAAGACGGAAGAAATAGCTGCACAAGAGAAAAAAAAAGCAGAAAACAAAAAGGAAAAACAATACTATTCCTTATCGAAGCATTATTTTCTTCGTCTTCTTCTAGATTTTCTTTTCTCTCCTGCTTGCCGACAGCACGCTCAGCGCACCTTCACGCACGCACGAGTCTTTCGCCTCTCAATGCACCTCATCACTCATCACTCCGTCGCCGGCGCGGGCGGGGTGTCGGTGATGGTGTCCCTGCACACCTCGCGCAGGCAGTCCTGCACCATCCGTCTGTACGCGAGGAAGTCGGCGGCCGTCACCTGACGCTGCTCGCCGCCGGGGAAGAGCGGAAGAAGAAATGGGGCCGCCGCCGCCGCCGCTGCGCTAGTGGGAGTGTTGGCGTTGCTGCTGTTGGCAGTATTATTATTATTATTATTATTGTTGTTGTTGTTGCTACCGCCTCCTCCTCCTCCTCCGGGAGAAGGGGAGGCGGGCCGGGAGATGAATGGGGCCAGGTAGCTGCCAAAACTGCCGTTCTCATTCATCATTACGTTATTATTATTATTATTATTGTTTTTGGTATTGTTGTTCTGTGCGGCGCTGACGTTGTGGTGGTACACAACCCCGGTCTTGGCGTCCGTCCCTCCAGACAGCAAGTTACTGTTACTGTTGTTATTATTATTATTATAGTTGTTGTTGTAGTTGGCGCGGTGGCGGTGTCCGCGCAGGGGGTACTGGTCGTCGTCGTCGCCGCCCTCCTCTTCTTCCCCCTCCGTGTTGTCGTTCCGATTGCCGCCGCCGGACCGGTAATCCTGACGGCGCTGGGGGGAATAACTCGCACTGTCGCCGCCGCCAGAAACGGCGGTTGGATTGTTGACAAGGCTGTTGTTGCTGGTCAGCAGATTCACCCCCGCCGCGTCGTCTGTGTCCGGCTCTGAGTGAATCGACAGCGCTCGGCGGATGCCCAAGTCGGTACTGTTAAAGACGCCGCTGGCCGCATCCGCCCCGCCGCCCGGACTCCGGACGCGGTGCACGCTGCCGCTGCTGCTGCTCCGCGGCCGGCGCTGCTGCATCGCACCACCACCACCACCACTGCCACCACCGTCGCTACTTGCTCTCTCGTTGTTGTTATTATTACTATGATTCTTGTGATAACTGCTGAGGGTGTCGTCGCTGCTGTTGTGCCGCTGCGGCTGCGGCTGCTGTCGAGAGGAGCGGGCGGATGCGTTGACAGGCGCCCGCGGCCGCACGCCGGGCACGAAGTAGCGCAAATTCATCGCCTCAAAATCGGCGGGAGTGAAGGTGTGGAGTCTCCCGGCAACGGCGTCCAGGCACTCGAGGAAATCCGCCAGGCGCTGCGGGTCGACATCATAGGAGGGTGTGGTGGCGACACTTGCTGTGCCGCGCCGCCGCCGCAGCCGCCGCCAGGGGCGTCCGGGCACCCCTCACTCGAGTTGCTGTGGTTACTGCGCGCGCGTCGGTAGCGATCCGAGTCGCTCCGCTGAGGGGCGCCGTCGCTGTCGATGTTCGTTTCGACATGTCCTCCGGCGGAAACAACACGATGATAATGGGTATTATCGCTACCCGCCTGGGTGGGCGGTGGATTCTCGTTTCCGCTGCTGCCCCGGCTGGGGCTGCGGGGGTGGCGAGCGTGTGTAGAGGCGTCAGACATGAGTGGAGTGACATCCGAGCTGAAGCCGCTCTCTTCACACACGCCACTCTTACCAGAGCTGAGCCGATTACTGGTGTTGTGATTATAGTTGGCCGCGTTGACGCCACCGCCACCGGCGCCGCCACCGTTTTCGCTAGGAGGAGGGAGCAGCGGGGCGCTGAAGGAGGGGCTGATGGGGGGGAAGCCGGAGGGGCTCTGGCGTGCGATGTCGCTTTTGCGATTGTTGTTGTTATCGCGACTAGTAGCGTTCTCGCTGATGGCGTTGCTTTCGTTACCGTTGCCGCCGCCGTCGTCTCTGCTGTTGTGGTGATTGTTGTACCCGTGGCTCTGCGGGTTCTCGGCGCCGGTGGCGGCGACCATGGAGCGCGCGGCGGAGGCGGGCGCGGAGACGGAGGCGGGAGAGCCCGGGAGCGCCGGGGTGGCCGGGGAGTGGGACAACCACGGCGAGGCGGCGCCGGAGAAGCTACGGACCTCCGCATTGGCAAAAACTCCTCCGCCGCTGCCGCCGCCGTCCACAACAAAACTGGGAGAACTGCCACCACCACCACCACCACCACCCAGACCATTGTAATGGCTATTTCTGTTGTTGTGGGAAGAAAGACGGCTGCTGCTGGCAGTGTCCGGCGGCGGCAGTGGCGCAGGCGGCGCCCGGGAGGCGGGGGATGTCGGGGTGCTCGGCGACTGCGGCTGCAAGGGGGATGATGAAGACGGCGGCGGAGGCGGCTGTTGCAGGCCCTCACTCGCCGGACTCTGCGGCGTGCCGCGCGTGGTGGAACTTCCGGTGGTGGTTGTAGCGGCGGCTGTGGCGCCGGGAATGGTAACAGCTGCGCCGGGGGGATTATTATTACTAACATGATTATCACTACTGGGATCATAATGGTACTGCTGCTGTTGCAGCTGCTGCTGCTGCTGATGTTGTTGGGTGGGGTGGTGGGAAGAGCCTTCGACACACGAAGACCGGCGGCTGGGACGCTGCGAGGGTGATGGCTGCTGTTGTTGTCGTTGGCTGAAACTGGTGTCTTTGCTCATTCCCCCACCACTCGCGTTGTTATTATTATTAGTATTAGTATTACTGGCAGTGTTGATGGTGTTATTGGGATTGCTTCGTACCGTATTATTATTACTGTTGTTATTGACGCTAAGCATGGACGACGACTGCAGGTAGTTGTAGGCGCTGCTTCCCACCGTGTTGGTGTCCACGGTGCTTCCCACATGATGGAGTGTTGTTGGGCACCGACGAGCCCACGTTGATGACACCGCTGCCGTCGGCAAAGTTGGACGGGTGTCGGTAAAAGGACGACTGAGAGTCCACCAGCACGGTAGGGAACGCGCTATTCACACCGTCCACTGTGGAGCGGTACGATTGATGTTGTTGCTGTTGCTGCAGCTGATTACTGTTGTTATTATTGTTGTTATTGCTGTTATTTTCGTCGTCGTTGGTGTCGTTCGCGTACAATGGGTGACGCGCCTGGTCCTCACTAGCGTCATTACTCCTCTTATGATTATTATTATTACTATTGTTATTCCGAAAAGAAGGACGCTGCTGTTGTTGCTGCTGTTGCTGTTGTTGTTGTTGTCGATCCCCGGCGGCGCCGCCAAACAAAGCCCCCACAACGGCGTCGTTATCCACCACAATGTTTCCCCCGCTGGCCTGCTGCAGCGCGTTCAGCACACGCTCGCTCAGCACCTCACTCTCGTCCATCTCCGAGTCCATCGACAGGACCCGCTTGAAATTGTAGGGGCGGGAGGAAACACTATTGCTGTTGTTATTGTAATTGTTTCCCGGAGTGGTGAAGACGGCCGAGGCAAAGCTGTTGTCTTCTCCGGAGTTGCCGCGCAAATGCAGCATGGGTGGAGTCGGGTACTGACTCTGGCTCTGATTCTGATACTGCCGTTGTTGCTGTTGTTGTTGTTGTTGTTGAAAATGCGGGTACGCGAGTTGGCTCACAGGGCTGCTGAGAGAGGACGAGGAGGAGGTCTGGTGCGCTCCGGAAGTGTTGGGTCTGGCATTCATGGCATTACTACCATTACTATTATTATTGTTATTGTTATTGTTCAACGTATTTGCCCTGTCACCCCAGTTTTGCGTCCCATGCTGTGCCGCCGTGTTGCTGAGATACGAGGCGAGCTGGGTGCCGTAGCGATGCAGTAAATTGTACCCGCTGATACTACCGGCACTGACACTGCGACTGCTGTTGTTGTTGTTGTTGTTGTTGTTACCGGCAGCAGCGGCGCCGTCAGCGCTGGTGGTGCTGTTGTTGTTATTGCTATTGGTGTTATTGCTGCTGCGGTTGTTGCTGCGGTTGGAAGTATCATTTCCATCAGCTGTACCCTTTATATCACCGCCAGCAGCAGCACCACCAACACCACCACTAGCGGCAGCAGCGGCAGCAGCAGCAGCAGCGGCAGCGGCTTCATTGCTGAGCGTTTGCAGGTGTTCAAAGTGCTTCGGAATAGAGTAGCTACCCATGGGCACTTGCCGGGGGAGACCCGTCACCGGATCGTCGCCACCCGCGACAACAGCTGCCACTAGACTATTATTATTAGTAGTATTGCCGCTGCCGGTGCTGCTGCCACCATTGCTACCGCCGCCGCCTCTGCGCCCACCGCCGACGCCGCTCTCGGTATTTTGGTTGTTATTGTTATACACATTGTTGTTGTTATTATTATTATTAAAGCTCAGACTACGAGAGCTTGGAGCGCCCCCGTCGTGGACGCTATTCCTACGTGGATTTCTCGCTGTATTTTGCTGCTGCTGCTGCTGCTGGTTAAAGTAATAGTTATTACCACTACTATTACTATTATTATTATTACTGTTATGATTAGGACGCTCGTCGCCTCCGGGAGCACTGTAGTTACCACTCAATGAGGGGGTCACGTTATAGCTGGGCAGCCCGCTGCTCTGAATCGTGGGAGTGTTGTGGTTGTTGCCGCTGACACTATTGTTGTTATTGTTATTATTATTGTTATGGTTGTTGTTGCTGTTGTTGTTGTTATGATTATTGCCGCTCGTTCCGTCAATGCAGAAGTTGAGGCTGCTGATGTTTGGCACGAGCGCGGGGCAGGAGCCGGGGGACGACGACGACGACGATCGTGCCGTCGCCACCACACGCGACGACCCGGCACGTCTCACATGATCTTGCTGGTGCTGTTGAAGAGCAGCAGCGGCAGCGGCAGCGGCGGCAGCGGCGGCAGCGGCAGCAGCAGCGGGAGAGTTGGCAGTGTTGTTTCCACTATCCACAAGGGAGGGTCGCTCGCTGCTCAAATCCATGGTGAAAGAGTTCCGCATTTGTGCCGAAAAACCGCCACCGCCGGCGCCGGAAGGCAAGCGAAGGGCGTCGTACTCGGCAGAGGCCAGAATGGGAGCCAGCTTGTCCCGCCGCCACTGCTGCTGTTGATTCTTGTCATTGTTGCTGTTGTTGTTTCCGTAGAGCTGTTGCAGCGACCCCTGCTGCTGCTGCTGCTGCTCCTCCTCGGTCTCGTTGCTGTCCGATCGCATCATAGCGCCTGAGAAGTAGTTGTCACCGCTAGTGCTGTAGCTGGCCGCGCTGGCTCCGTCCCGAGCGTTATTCATGTTGTTGTTGTTGTTATTGTTGCTGCTTGCTGTTGTCGAAGTAGGAGCCCCGTCACGGTCTCGTGTGCGAGGTTGCGGCACCGATAGCGATTGCGAATCACCACCACCACCGCCGGTGTTGGAGGCCGCAAGCGGAACAGAGGAAGGTTTCAGAATACCAGCAGGAGTAAGACCACTATGGAAGATTTCTCCTTCCGAAGACGCAGTCACCTCTCCGCCGCCGCCGCCGCCGCCGCTTTCCCCAGCAGCTGCTGCAGCAATGGCGCCGAGGCCGCTCGACACACGCCGGCCCTGCCGCAGCGCGGAGTGAGGTAAAGAGCAGCTGCTGTTGTTGCTGCTCGCACCGTGGAGGGGTGACACAGCAGTGTTGTTGGTGTGGCTACTGTCGCACGCAATGACACCCCCGATACTCGCGAAGAGTTGCTGCTGCTGCTGCTGCGGATCGCCTGCGCTGTTGCTGCTGCTGGCGTTACTGACGCGGCGGACGCGGGAGGAGCGACGGCCGTGCACACTGCTGTTATCCCGTTGACGATGATGATGGTTATTGGAGCTGAGGTGTTCCGGTTCCCTTCCGTACGTGTCGGCACGCATGCGCAGGTATTGCTGCAGATACGACGGCATCGCCACACCCTCGAGTGCGTCGCCCAGCAAGTCATAGTCGGAACTCTCCCTCTGTGGTTGTTGCCGCCCCTGCTGTTGCTGATGCTCCTCTTGTTGCTGCGGATGTCGCTGGTGTTGAAATGGATGGTTATTCATATTATTGTAATTATTATTAGTAGTAGTGTTGGTGGTGGTGTTGGTGGTGTTGCTCGCGGTGGTGTCGTCCTCCAGCCCCGCGGCGGAAGGCACGCTGGTGCTGCGGCGGCGGCGCCTGTTAAGGGGCCCCGCAGCAACAACCCCACTGTCGTTGCTGACGTGAGGGTACACATCGTCTCTGAACGGCGCTCGCGCCTCCCTCGCCATCTCCGTCTGTCCCTCCGACCCTCCGCGTGCGTTCAGCAGTCCTTGTTGTTGTTGTTGTTGTTGTGGCGGCAGCAGATGGGAAGAAAGATCGTCAATGAAGGTCGGCAAGAGACGCGGGGCGGCAGAGGGAACAGCCACCACCGCAGCAGCCGACGACTGCGAAGCAGGCGAGGGCGGCGGCAGCGCACCCACGCCCCCCGCGCCCACCATTCCAGCCAGGTCTTCCCGTGAAGACGAAGTAGCGGTCGCCGCCCAGGCGCGCGCGCGGGGGTTCGCGGAGGAAAGACTAATATTGTGGAATCCGCTGCCGCTGCCGGTGCTGGCGGTCGCCGCGTGCAGAGGGGGCTGCGCGTGCGGCCGGCGCGTCTCCAGTAGAGAGCCGCCGGGCCCGGGGGCAGCCGAGTCCGTTTCGACGGAAAAGAGAGAGTTCTCAAACATCATCGGCGCCGGAATGGCCCTCGCATGGGTTGCCGACGCTGCGTAATTGTCGTCCGCGCTGCGGTTCACCACCGATGGTCCTCCTCCGACTCCGGCGTACTGTTGCTGTTGTTGTTGTTGTTGTTGTGGCTGGCGGAACTGCATCGGGTACGGGTCGTAATCCCCCGCGAGGCTGCGGCGGGCGGAGGCGTCCCCCTGGCTCGCGCCGCTGCGGGAGCTGCGGTCGGCCATCATCTCGGACTCGGTAGGGAAAGCGTCGTTGCTGACGCTGTCCTCCTGGCCGCCGCGGCCCGCTCCGATTAACGCCGCGTACAGATTACTCACGACAGAACTAACGTTCTGGTTTGTATTGTTGTTGTTGTTGTTGTTACCACTGCTACCGTTAGGATAACGATGACGTCCACCCACGTTGCCACCACCATCATCACCATCAAAATCGCCAACGCTCGCCGTGTTATGATAATTATTAGTAGTACTACTATTATTATTGTTGTTGTTACTGTGATTCACATTAAGAAAGTTGCCCTCGCTGCTGGCTCTGCTGAGGTGGGCACCAGGGGGCGGTGGCGGCTGCTGCTGCTGCTGCTGTCCCGCAGCGTGAGTTTCCGACGGCGGGGGCGGCTGCGTCGGGCTGGAAGAAGGGAAGCTGTATCGGCGCTGCTGGCCGTGCGGCGACGACGGCAGAGACGGCGTCAGGCGCTGTTGTTGCTGTTGCTGCTGTTGCAGACCCGACAGTTGATGTAATTGTTGCTGGAGCTGCTGCTGCGAGGGTGACTGCTGGCGGCTGCTCTGGCTCTGTGGGTACTGCGGCAGGTGGGAGGAGATGCTAGTGTCGGCCAGAGGAGACATGGCCGGATCGCTGCGGCCGCTGGTGCCCTGCGAGCTCGACGGCGGAGGCAGCATGTTCGCAATCGAACCAGGAAGCGCAGCGGCGGCGGCGGCGGCGGCGGCAGCAGCTATAGCGTCGGCGGCCGCAGCCGAGGGAGGAGAGGAGGGAGCGGCGGCGGTGGCGCCGGCGGCGCCGGCGGCAAGGGGGGCGAGTGCCCCCAGCATACTCGAGTTGCTGTGGCGTTTGTCGCCGCCCCCGGCGCCCGTGACGCTAGCGCCGCGCTGGTAGGCGACGGTGGGCCGGCGGTCGCAGGGCGGCGCGGGCCCCCCCAGCATGCTCCCGCCGGCCGCGGGCGGGGTGCCGTCGCTGCCGTCCATGGTGCCGGTGGTGCCGCCCGGGCAAAAGCCGCTGTCGTTGTCGACAGTGGCCATCAACGGCCCTGTTGTGTGGCTGTGCCGCCGCGGCTCCTGCGAGTGGTGGTGGTGGTGAGTGTGATGGTGATCTTGCGGCTGTGGGTGTGGCGTGTCTGACGCTATGATGCCTGCCGTGGGCCTCTCCGGGGCGGTGAAGGCGAGATGGTTCGCTGGGGCCTCTTGTGCATTACTATTGGTACTATTAATATGATTATGATGATGATCATCCTGCTGCTGCTGCTGTTGTGGAGAGTCCCACTCGGAATCGTGTGCCCCGCCGGCGGGGGAGGAGGAGTGCGGATGTCCAGGGTCGTCGTGGTGGTGGTGCTGCTGCGGATGCGGCGAGTGGTAGTGGGGACGCGCCGAGTGCGGCTGGTTGTACATTTTGAATCGATCGGAGGGTGCGGGGTAGCGAAGCCCTGAGAAGTCCGGCACCTGCTGCTGGGCCCCGGGGGACGGCGGCCGCGCCGCAGGGGCAGTGGCGAGACCACCACCACCACCACCACTACCAGGTGCGTTGTTACGGTCGATGCTACTCTGCTTGCGAGCCAACTGCTGCTGATGCTGATGCTGGTGGTGGTACCGTGGAATGTTGTTTTCCTTGTGAATGTGCGTGTTGCTGTTGTTGGGGGCGTCGACGTCGGTGCCGCCGCCGTCGGGCCAGCCGTCCCCTCTCAAAGAGGGTTTGTTACCTTCGTTGTCACGGTTACCCCGATCTTCCCTTTCCTTGTACACACCTTCCTGTTCTTGTTGTTGTTGTTGTTGTTGTTGCTGCTCTTGACGTCGCCGCTGATTATACTGGGAGTCATCGCGGTATGGACGGTCGCTGTCGCTCTGTATGTCAAACTGATTACTCTCCTCGTAGTCGGCGTCGTCAACGGTGAAGTCGAGACCCGGGGTGCTGCTTCTGCTACGCACATTATCATTGCCTTCTGGCAGCGGTTGTTGCTGTTGCTGTTGTTGTTGTTGCTGTTGTCGTTGTTGGTTGTCTTGCAATTCAGCGGGGGCTCCATCGTCTCCGCCGCCCCTGCGACCGTTGCTGTTGCCGCCTGCGCCGCCCCCGCCGCCGCCGTTGCGGAAAGGGTTCAGTCGGTCCAGACTCTCGGTCGAACCATTCGGGAAGCCTTTGGGGATGCCAACCAGCGAGGACACGCGGCTGTTGCTCGATCGGAAGGTGGAGCAGCTGTCGACTTTACGGTAGAAGGTGGCCGCGGTGCTGCCGCTCTCTGCCGCCCCCGCAGGCACCACCAGCCCCTCCCTATTGGCATTGCCCGTATCATGATTGATGACATTATTGTTACTGCTGTTGGTGTTATTGTGTGGGTCATTTCTGCTGCTCAGCGTGTTGACGATTCCATCGCTGGAGCTGACCGGCGTCAGTGCAGTGCCGCCGCGGCGCCCTTCACCGTCGTTGGTACGGTCGTCGTCACCCTCCTCCCCGCTGCTGCGATACTCCACGTTGGTGTTCATATGAAGGCTATTCTTATCATTGCCAGTTGTACTGGTGCGCTTCTCTTCTTTTGTGGGCACGCCGCGCCGCGCGCCGCCGCCGCCGCCGCTCGGATCATCACTCGCCTCTTCGTCACTGTCGGACCTTTCTTCAAGTGCGTCCTGCAACCGCTGGTTAACTCTCACTGCAGGCGCCGCCGCCGCCGCCGGGGCCTCTTCTCCCCCCCTTTCGCCGCCGCCGCCGGCAGGCGGGAGCACGTGCGAGGCGGAGGCGGTGTCGGTGGCGGTCTTCTCGGTGGCGGTCTGCTCCAGCGCCGACGTCTGCGTCTGGAAGAACTCCGCCGTGCTCACCTCTCGCAACGGGACGCGGCGGGGAGAGTTGGAGTTGGAGTTGGAGGTGGAGTGAAGAGACGAGGAGACGGGGTCCCGCGAGTCCCGCGAGTGCCGCGGGGAGGAGGCGGCGGAGAAACCGCCGCTGTTGTCGCCGCCCTGCGACGATGTGATGTCTGCCGGGTGCGCTGCGAGAGGGCCGGCGGGGTGGTGATGGCGGGCGCCGTTGGCCGGCAGCGGCGAGGCGCCACCGTTCCTATTTCGATGAGCGTTGATCATCTCGGCGGGTGAGGTGGTGTCGTGGCTGTCGCGGCGCGGCCTCGCGTTCGAGGCGCTGCCGTCGCTGTGGTTATTGTCCAGACGATTTTGCTCGCCAGCGGGGTGGCGAAACGGAGAGCTGGAGAGATCCACGGCGCCGCCGCCGTCGAGGGGAGGCACGCGATTCGGCGAAGGGAAAGAGCCCATCCCTGCAGTCGTCGCCGCAGTCGTCGTGGTAGTAGTGGTGTTCGTTTGAGTGCGCGTTGTTGTGGTGGCGGCAGGCGCGGCTGTCAGCGGGCCTCGTGAATTTCCCGGGGTGTTCTGATTGTTCTCGTCGCCGTTCATTGTCAAGTGCGGCGGTGGTGGCGCTGGTGAGCTGTCAGTGGTGGTCGCCGAGGCCCCGCCGGCCTCACCCACCCAAGACACATTCCCAGTGGTGGTGCTCCCTCCTGCCCCACCTCCGCCGCCGTAGGTCAGAATGCTTGGGCTGGTGCCGCTGTCTCCGCTGCTTCTCTTGCTGGTCGTACCCGCCGTGCCGCCGCCGCCGCTGCCCAGCGCTCCTCCTCCTGCCCCAATTGGTCCGAGACGGCGGGAGGAAGGCACCGACGGCGGGCCAGCCGGGGAGGAGGCCATAGTGGAGGTGGGAGTGTTGCTGCCGGACATCTTGGAAGAGTTGGCTAGAGGCGGCATCGTGGCCGACCCGCCAATCATCATACGGCTGTGTGTCGACGGCCCCCGCGCAGACCCGGGAAGACTCCCCGCGCCACCACCACCACCGCCACCGCCACCGCCTGCAGTGGATGAAGAAGTCGCGCGCGCGCTGCTGTTACTATTATTCGTATTGTTATTACGCTCGTGAAGACCGTCGATGACGGCAGCAACGTTGAGGAGAATGTCTCCGCACAAACTCTCCAGCCGCAGCAACTCAAACTCTGAAAAGCACGACCCCATTCCTCCTAGTGCGGTACTGTTGTTGTTGTTGCTGACGCTATTATTATTGTTGTTGTTGTTGCTAATCGCACCGTGGCCGGCCCCGCTGCGCGATTCATGCGGCGGCGCCCCTGTAGAAGACGAGGTGGTGGTGTTGGTGCCGGTGTTGGTGCTGGTGTTGGTATTGGTGGTGGCGCGGCGGGCGGACGGAGAGGGGGGGATGCCGCCGCCGCCGCCGCCTCCGCCTCCACCTCCGCCACCACCAACACCACCGCCGCCGCTGCCCAGGACGCTGTTATTGCAGCTGTTGGTGGAAAAGGTGCTGGCGCTGTGGCCGCTGCGGGTGCCGTTGGCAAGGCTCATGCCGCTCCCTCCCATAGTGCTGCCGGCAGCGGTCGCGGTGGCGGTGGCGGTGCCAGCGTGATAAGGTGTGTCGCCGCGCGAAAAAGGAGAGGTGATGGGAGCGGTGGAAACGGACGGCGCAGCGGTGCTGGTGCCGTTGCCGTTGCTGCCGATGCTTCCTAGAACTGCAGCAGCAGCCGCTACGCTGGGGGTGTTGCTGCCGGGATACACACGCTCTCCGCCCGTGCCGCTGGCACCGGCTAGAGAAAGGCTTGCGGCGCTGTGCGCGACGTCGCTGAGATGGGTGCTGTCGCCGCTGTGGTCCATCGCAGGTATCGGCGCGGCGGTGATCGTTGGTGACGGCGGCTCCCGCATCGTGACCAGGTTGAGACTCCCGCCGCCGCTGCCACTGCTGGTGTTGGTCGTGCCCCCAAGACGAGATGAGCCGCCTCCGCCGCTCATGCCAACGCTCGCACGGACGCCGGTCATGTTATTGCCAAAGCTACCGTTACTGAGGACACTGTTATACGCGTTGCTGCTATGACCAGGGTGAGTGCTACTGTAATTATTATTCGTACTGGGATTGTTGTTAATAGAACTCGCACCAGCAGCAGCAGGATAGCCGTTGAGATTTGCTGTGGCAGAGGCGGGAACGACAACGGTGCTTCGGGAGCCTCCGGCGGCAGAAACACCTCCAGCCGATGTGTACGGACCGGCTGCTGTTTGATTGCTGCTTGTTGTATAACTGCTGTTGATGCTTGTGCAGGTGCCATCGCGGCTGTCCGCCCGACTCCCGCGCCGCTGCTGTTGCGGGTGTTGGTAGTAGCCCAGAGGCCGCGGCTGGTCTTCCTCGCTGGCGCGGCGTTGATCACGATATGCAGGATTATTATTGTTGTTATTGTTATTGTTATTGTTGTTGTTACTATATAGACCTCTATTAGCAGAAACATCCCCCTCCGCCTCCTCATCCTGGTGCTGTTGCTGTTGAATGTACAGGCGCATGAGGTGGTGTAGGTTTTGCGTGTACGGGTGCTCCTCCCTGTACGAGCACGCCTCCTCCACCCGCGCGGCAAGCTCTTCAATATGTGCGAGGCGGCGGGCGGCCGCGGCCTTGTGCATCTCCGGTGTTGCGGGCGGCGCCGTTTGCTGCAAGAAAGGCCACAAGGACTGCAGTTGCTGATGCTGTTGTTGCTGCTGTTGAGAGGGCGGAAGGCGCAGCGAGGGAGGGCTGCGGCCGCTGCTTGTCGCCGTTGTCGCCGCCGTCCCGTTATTACCACTGCCGGTGTTATTGTTAATATTAACGCTAGACCCCGTTGGCATCACCGTGCTGTTGTTGCTGAGTAAACCGCCAGCATTGATACTGCTATTATGATTACCGCCGCCACCAACCACCACTCCCGTCATGGGAGTACTCCCCGTTATGGTACTGTTAATAATATGATTGGTGTTTGCGGTAGAAGGGGTGTCACTGGTGCCTGCATTGTTGTTGTTGTTGTTGTTGCTGTTGCTGTTCGACGGAGAACGAGCGGCAGCGGCCGATACATGATTGGTGCTCTGATGAAGATGCTGATGAGCGAGGGCGGCGGTGGCGGCGGCGGCGGCGGCACCGCCGGGTGGTAGGCCGCTGGCGCCGATGCCCAGGTGCCCCTCTGTGAAGGCCGCCACCGCCCGACTCTGCGCCACGAGCGCGCGTAGCTGCGGAAAGCGCGGCAGCAGCGGCGGAGGGCCGGAGGGGGCCGGAGGCGACAGAGAGGAGGTGGAAGAGGGGGAGAGGGGCGGCGGCGCCGCCGGCGCTGGCGTCGCAGCCGTTGATGACGATGCTGCTGTTGATGTCGCGCCACCACCGCCGCCGCCGCCAGCACTAGCTCCACTCGCAGCCGCCGCGGAGGTGTTCGCGCTGCTACTGCTCTGGTTCGCGGTGGCGACACTGATGGCGTTATTGTTGTTACTGTTGTTGTTGTTAATGTTAGTGTTGTTGGTGTTAACACTGCTGCTCCCTGTTGGAGGTCGTCCAAGGCCTCCGGGGGCGCTGGTGGTGCTGCTGCTGCCGCCGACGCCCGCAGTCGCAATGGCAGCGGCAGGAGCTGTCGCAGCCGCCCCGGCGTTAAGTCCTGCGCCTGCGCTGGTGGTGCTGCTACCACCCGCGCCCGCGAAACCGGATGCGCTCGCCCCCGCCGCGGCACCCACACTTTCGGCCGTCACGCTCGTGACCACGCTGGTAGGCGCTGTGGTGCTGCTGCTGGCGTTGAGGTTGAGAAGACTGCTGGCGCCGTATCCGCTCCGAGTGTCTATGAGATTGTTGTTGGTGGTGGCGGCGGTAGCGTCCCCCGCTGCCGTTGCTGCTGCTGTTGCTGTTGTTATTGTCTGCGGTGGCGGGGAAGGGCGGGTGAATCGCAGTGGGGCGTGCGAGGGACCGTTAGTTGTGTTGCTGCCACTAGCACCAGCAGTGTTACTCGTACTGTTGTTATTGTTATTATTGCTGCTGTTGTTGTCCTTAGCTTGACTAGTGGCATCATTGTCACCGGTGTCCACCCTCTTTGTTTTAGAAGAGTAGGCGGCGGAGGCAGCGAAGGCGGCCGGAGTTAAGTTGGGAATCGGGGCCGTCGAAAGAGGGGAGCGATACGGGGCGGTGGCCAAACTGTTGCGGTCGTTGCTGATACTGAGCAAACTGGCGCTGTGAAAATTGTTGTTATTATTGATGTTGTTACTATTATTACCAGCCAGTGCATTGACGTTGCTACTGTTGCTGTGGTTGCTAAACCGGTACATGTTGCTAATGTGGGTGTTGTTGCTGTTGTTGGTGGCGTTGCTGTTCATGACGTTCTGATTGCTGTCGGTGTTGCTAACGGCGATGACGCTGACAAACTCCGACGCGCTCTCATTCGACTGCAGTTCGCTCTTTCTATTGCCTTCCCCTCCCGCCAGCGATGCTAGTGAAATGGCTACTGCGGTGTTGGTGTTGTTGGTGTTGGAACTTGCTGGAACGTACAAGGACGAGGCGGCGGACAGCGGCTGTCGTGGCTTCCGCTGCGGCTGCGGCGGCGACGATGAGAGTGGCACTTGTTGTTGTTGCTGCTGCTGCTGATACTGATCATGGGATTCGCCTTGTCTGGCAAGTGCGCCTTGTAAAGTGTGCTGCTTACTCTTATAGTCAGTGTACCCAGCACCACCACTGTATACGGTTTCCCCAGTTGCTGATGGTGATGCTGTTGTTGCCGCTGTTGTTGCGGCGGCGGCCGGAACAACACTACTACTCCTACCACTACTACCAGCGACAACAGTGGCAGCGGCAGTCTTGCCAGAAGAGATGGCGCCACCTCTCTCTCGCTCCTCCTCCAACTTCGGCCCTGTGTCGTCGTGTCTCCTTGCCTCGTAACTGTTGCTGCTGCTGCCGGCGGGGTTTCTTCTATCATTTCCGCCGTTAGTCACGTCAGTATGAGCGACGGTAGTACTAGTCGTAGTAGTGCTCTCGCGAGGTGCGCCATTGGAGGGCCCAGCGCGATTATTACTACTCGTATTATGAGTATTACCACTACTACTGTTATTGTTATTGTTGTTGTTATTGTTATTATTTTGAATGGCTCCCGTTCTGCTGCCTCTGCCCCCGTTGGCGCTGTTCGCGCTACGCCTGCCGGCCAGCACGGCGGCGGCGGCGGCGGCGGCGGGGCTAAGATTAACGGAAGTGAATCGAGCCGAGGGCGAGGAGGGGGAGGAGGTGGAAGCTGGCGGGGGCTGTCTCGTTTGTTGCTGCTGCTGCTGTGGACTATGTTGGGGGGTGAAGGAGGGGGCCGACGCCGACGCGGGTGTGGGCTGCGCGTGCGGGGCCGCGGAGGAGGGGCCGGGAGAGGCGGAAGTGGCAGGAGAGAGTGTCCCCGCCCCTCCTCCTGTTGCTGTTGCTGCTGCTGATGCTGTGGGTGAAACTGCCGCCCCTTCTTCCAGTCTGTGCGGCTGCATATGCAGAGAGAGGTGCGTGTGGGTGTCGGGGGGGAGTTACAGGAGATTTTCTTTTTTTAATTAGTCTCCTTATTAGTGTACCCTGTGTGCCCTTATTTTCTTCTTTGTGTAGATAGATGCTTGTTTGTTTTGTTAGTTTTAATAAATAGATATACAAGAATGAGTTTGATTCGCTATTTCGTTCCTCAACAGCAAGAGGCTGATTCTAAAGGTAGAAAGACGGAGGGAGAAAGAGAAGAAAAAAAAAAGAAGATCCTGGTTAATTCCTATTCCAAGGATAGGCTTCGTTTGTTCTTGTGTGTATTGGTGTTGTTGTAATTGTGTTTTCCTTCGCAACACTAAAAAGAGAGGTACAAACGCAAAAACAAAAGATATGAGAAGAAAGTTGAAAAATATAACAGAAAAAAAAAGACTGCGGCGGCAGAGAAGCAGGGGAAAGACTGAATATATATAATAATAATAATAAATGTAGGAGCTATTCTACAAAAAAAGACGTTGGAAAAGAAGTTTCTTTAACGCTAAGAGAAAAAAAGTCGTAAAATAAAGTGCAGAAGATAAACAGACAGACAGTACTATCGTTCCTTTTAGAACGTTCCTGCGTGTCTCTCGTTTCCTTACTTTCAGCTGTACTTGGTGTGTGCTGTATATGGGGGCGGGGGGGTGAGGGCGAGGAACAGTGAGTTTATTTTGTTTAGTTCGCTTTCTGAGACATCAGTAAAAGAACTCAGAAGAAAACACGCCGTCTCATTGTTTTGTTTTTTTCTTTGTCTCCTCGCAGGAGGGGGGAACAGAGTGATGAACGCATCCATCGCCAAGAAAAAAAAGGGCGCAAATGTTTAAACAACCAAATATAGATACGCATCTTCGTTGAAACAAAGTGATCGTTTATAGTATGGTTTACGAAAGACAAAGACCAATTTGATGGTCTTCTTTCCTTTTTTTTCTTTTCATTCATGAATGTTGAGAAGTGAGATTTTATAACTCACGCAATCCGGATCCTACAAGAAGCAAGATGAGATAAAATAATCTCACCACTCGTAAAGGATATCCTAAAAGTATATGGCTGCAACAACAAGAAAAAAAAAATGTATTGTTTTCTGCAATAGTCACGCCTCTTGACTATACACGGTGTTCGGGGACGAGGAAAGGAGTGTATTTGTCGATATGAGAAGGGAAAGGGGAGGGGAAACAGAACAAAAATATGATTTCAGATAAATCTTAAAAGCATAAAACTGTTATTATCACAAGTAGTAGTAGTAGTATTTTGCAAGCGGCATGAAAAAGAGAAAACGCGCAAATGCGAAGAAGGCGACGGAGAGCACAAAAAAAAAAGAAGAAGAAGAAGAAGAAGCTTTCCGTTCTTCTTTATGAGAGATCGAAAAAAATTACTTGGAGGCCTGATACGTCCGCTCCGCGAGCGCCACCAGATCCGCCTTCTTCTTCCCAGACAGGCCGCCCTCCACCCCCTTCGCCACAAGATACGCGCGCAGCTGAGGAACGGTGAGGTGCGCCAAGCCGCCAGCGGCTGCGTTGCGGGCCGCCGCCTCGGCCACCGCTATCGCTCGGCGGTCCTCATCCTCCTCCTCTTCACCATCACTTCCATTATCTTGTGCGCCGCCGTCGTCGTCGGTCTCTGAATCGCTACGCCTGCCGGCGGCGGCCTTGTGCTGTTTTTCCTTCTTTACCTTGACGGCGGCGGTCTTGCCACGCGCCCCACCGCTTTTCTTACTATTACTTTTGCTGTTGCTGTTTTCATCATCATCTTCTTCTTCTTCTCCGCTGCTATCATCACTCTCACCGCGGCGCTGGCGTTTCTGTTGTTGTTGTTGTTTTTTGGGGGACGGTTTCTCCTTCTTGACCCTCTTGGTGGCCGTCGTAGTGCCAGTGGTCCCGGCTGCCTCGTTCGTATCACCCGCGTCTGCAGTGGTGGCAGTGGCCCCTCTCTTGCGACCAGCTGCAGTGGTGGCCGAGGCACCACCCCCACCACGGCCGCCACCACGGCCCCTCCCCTTGCTATCGCCAGCAACAGCAGAGGCAGCAGCGCCGCCGCCGCGCGTGGCCGGCTGCGGGCACAGCTTGTCGGCGTCGTAGTCGCGGCTGAGGACGGCGGCGTTGAATTCGTTGAATAGACGGGCGTAGCGCGCCATCCCTTCGCGGTCGGGAAGCGTCAGATCCTCAAACTCCTCGTCGTCGTCGTTGCCCTCGCGCTTCGTACCCACATTCCCCTCACCTTCTTCACTTTCTTCTTCTTCGTTTTCGGCGTTACGGCCGCCATCCCCACCGGCACGCGCGGCGCCCGCACGCAGCCAGTCGTTGTTGTTGTTGCTATTACTATTGTCGTTGTGCGTCTGGCCGCCCGCGAGCCCGCGGAGGGCCAGGCGCTGCAGCGTCAGATACTTTTTCTGCAGCGAGGGGTTCGGCACCGCCAGAATGTCGTACGGCACCGTCAGGGCCTTGACAATGCGAGTGGCGATGGCCGCATCGGCCGCCGCCTCCGCCTCCTCCCCCTCTCCGCCTCTCGCTTCAGCACCGGCCCCCGCGCCTTGGCGGCTGCGCCCGGGATCATGGTGGTGGACGCCAAGTCCGGCACGCTGCGCAGGTCGTCGGCGTAGGGGAGCGGAAACACGTAGAGACCCAGGCCCTCGGCGGGTAGGCTCTCCGGGGGTGGGGGCGGGTGCAGAAGCTTCTGCGGAGGGTACGAGGAGTGCTTGCCTGCATGCGCGCTGTTGTTCGGGCCAAGCTCC